>PPLN03000028.1:0-95321 GCA_003707825.3 Cephaloascus fragrans
GGTAAAATTCGAAGTTGCCATCTTCGAGCCCCCGGTTCGACTCCGGGCTCGCGCATTTTAATGGAGGGTTGGCCGAGTGGTCTAAGGCGGTAGACTTAAGATCTACTGGACTGTGTCCGCGCGAGTTCGAACCTCGCATCCTTCATTATTTTTTTGATGAATAACTAGCTCATTATGAAGATGAAAAGATGGGTGTTAAGTATTTTTGAAGATATTCAATATGGAGCAATCACTATACTAGTTCAGGCGTGCTATTTGAGAAGCACCAACTTCCAATTATGCAATAATTTTTTATAAATGATAGATCGAGTTGTGTGCTACTATCTTCTTGATCAACCATTTTAAGATTTTAATTACGTGACTAACTATATACAATCTGAGAGAACTAAGTTCGCAATACACAAACGATAACAACGTGATATTCTTCCCCTAGGAAACCTACCAGCTATCTGTTCCTCATTCAAAAAAAAGGGTAAAACTCGTTGTACTTTTTCCCGTAATATAAGGAACTAAGTAATCCCAAACCAGTCAAACCGATAGGAACTGGTTTCAAACCAGCTTTGACAACTCTGGAAAAACCAGCAGCAAATAATAACCCAGACGATCCTAAAGCAATTTCTAAACCGTAATCGCGATTGTCTTTTAACAAGTATCCAGCATAACCATAGATAATTGAGAAGGATGTACCAGCGATAAGTGAAGGAAGTGAACCCTTTTTGGAGTATCCCATGATACCCCCAATAAAGGAAAGCGCAGAAAGTGTGAATGATGGATGTTCCATTGTTTCGATTTTGATATCAACGGACTGTTTACTATGTAAATACAATGTACTTCTTTGAAAGAGTCCAACAAGATAGTTTATTATTACCAAGAATTATCATTCCATTTTTTGAATTTGGGGTTACGAGCCAAGCAGCATAGTAATCCATTACTAATCAATAATTGTTTACCAGGTGTTTTATCAGATGCAAGTTGGGATACTACAATCCACTTGTGTGATGTTCAGAAAGCAAATTTATTTGAGCATATACTAACAACAATAACAAACATCATCACCTAGAGCGTCAGTAAGGTCATAAACAGACTGCAGGTAGCATAACACGAGTGCGGAGGGGGTCTGTTGTGTACAGGAAACCAAGAAGCAAACCACTGTAATGAGGAAAAAACCAAAGCTGCTGAAATTCAAAACTATACGCAGATAAACCACACCGAACCAGAACAAGTTAAACCGAAAACAAACTAAATCATGAGAAGCGCCCTGAAGCGGCGCTGGCGACTATCCAGATTAGAGAGAGTCGTGGCCTTCGTCGTTCAACGCGATAGTGCTTATTCTTCTTTCACTACCAGCAGCGGCGTTTGACAAAGGAGAAACATTAGGGATAATAAATGGCTTGGAGATTGGAGAGCATAAGACTAAAAAGTGAGATTGGTTGGCAGGCATTTTGTGTGTGTGGGGCGTGATATTTCGCTGAAACTAACAACAGAACCTCAACGATAAAAAAAGTGGCGATATTAAAACTATTTATACGTCAAGTTCGATGGTTACAAAATTGGCTTGAGGTCCAGTTTCTTCAAAATCATGATCAATGAACGTGAGGACATCACAATGTCGCATACACACATGACTCATTGACTCAGCAATTACATAACATATCAAATACTCCGAGCCCCGAGACGTCCATCTCATCCCAATTGGAAAATCTACCGAGAGAGTCATTCTAATCTCCGCACACCCATTGGGACCATTCTGACATTGAGGCTTCAAGTTCTCTTCCGATCAGCCGGCGCGGTGATTATTGTGCGATGTCTTAACTATGCCAGAAGGTAATATCTGGGGTAACTTTTTCACTTATCCGTTTGAAAGGAGACAAATGACAATACTTCATAGTTCTACCTTTTCTTATATGTGTTGTTTGAGTCAAGTGATGAGCCGGATGAAGCTACACTAGAGAAGGCGATAAAAATCTAATTTTTTTTTCACCCTTCGGTACCATTGGGGTTGTAGAAGCACGAATGAGAAAGAGAGTAAGGGCACGCTATCATCGAGTAGAAAAAAAGCGTGGGCATCAAGGACACGCCAGAGATTTAAGTCAGAAGTATCGTCCAGAGAATCAGTTACACAGGAAGTTGTTGTGGGCGCGGATGCGGCATCAACTTCTATTCAGGTACCGGTTGTTGTATAAGACATGCAAAGAAGACATAGATGACGTAATAGGGTGGGACAACTTTTATGTGGCATAAGCAGATAAATATTGGAGGTGATCACGTTGTGGAACTCTCGCAGGTGAGTGATCGAGAGTTGCAGTCAACAGTGAATTTTCCAATACGAAATTCCATTTGGAACTACCTGAAATACCGACACGATGCCACAAGTAAAACGATTTGGACCTCGATGTGAACAACACCTTTTGAATTACAAATCTCGAGTCACGTTTGTAATGTTCCTATTATGAAATTGGTGGGTAAACAATCTCACTGGAGCTCTTGTTTCATAAGATCATCCTTAAAATAATTCTTGGCGTGAAGAAATCACTACTTTCTGTGTGCCAAACGCAAGTCTAAATATAACTCACTAAAACTATTCTTTTGTTCACTCGACGACATGAAAACAAAATCAACACAACAGCGTCATCTATTATTAGTTGGAAGTATCACTTATTTGTGGGATTTGAACACACTCATAGAAAACTTATGAAGTTGGGGGAGTTTTGAAATACGTCATATGCGTCGCAAAGCCTCGGTTCAGCAGGTTGGAAATTTGCAGCCATCTCGACTGTTCAACAGTGCAACCTCGTAACAGCTACAACGATCCAGATACTATACATGTTTCTATTAATATATCAAATTTTGTAAATACATGATAGTAAGATTCAAGTGAAAATAGTATATAAGGAAGAGCTTCCCCGAAGATAATTGCAATTTATTCTCATCATTCAATATCAAAAGCTCAATCAATTACACAATGAAATTTTCCGCTATTCCAATAATCTTCTCATCTTTATTTTTATCTTCATCAGCCGTTCCTATCTCCCAGGCATCTGACTCAGTTTCCAAGCCATTCAGTTTATTGACCATCCATTCAGGTAGTCAATTCCAATATGCTGAAATTAAAAAAGTTGCCTCATCTCCAGAATTTTTCCGTGTTGGAGGATCAGAAGGTGTTTCATTGAACTACACTTTGGATGCTACCACTGGTAAATTGTTAGATTCTGACAATGAATATATCAGAGTTTTCAACGACGGTTCAGTCGGTGAAGCCGATGCTGGTCAAGAGGCTTCTACAGGTTGGTCAATCAACGATGACAATCACTTGGCCTACAACTCCAATGATTGGTTAAATGCTTGCCCTTTCGAAGGTGGAGCTTATTACGTTTTGACTGCTGGCGACTGTGGCCCCGGCTCTGAAGGTGTTGGTGTTGCTTTACGTGTTGAATATTCAACTTGATACTTTTCGGTTGCGATGATTCGCTCTTGAAAAATGGCTCGGTGGATTATTCTCTTCATCGGCACATTTATGATTAATATATGATAATGTTCTTTATTTTTCGTATACCCTGTATTTTGCTCACAAGTATATGCTAAATGAGCTGCCGTGTATTGATTCATTTTACAAACTTTTAGCACAGAGGTTTCGGAGCAGCCTATATCTGTAATATAAACACGTGTAAGTTGAAGTTGTACATAACCACAACCTCGCTGGGGGAGTAAAGTCTTTGAGAGCAACAAAAAAGACCCTTAAATTATTGCTGCTAACCGAACAATTTATTTTTTCCTCATGTTATTTATGCCTGATACATCTCAATCCCTATTTTATTTAAGGAAATCATGCGATATTTTTCATGACTTATTGGCATGAAGCATCAAGTACACCGTCATCACTAGAAGCAGAAGTTGCAAGTGTGCTGCTATATGTTGGAAATGCCTAAAAATATGAAGCTCATTCCCGTTTCACTACCAGATTAGGCATTCATAATTTTGTTTCCGTTTTAGGATATCGTCCTGTACACACTAAATCAATAGCTACGGAATATGAAGTAAATACCATAGAAAATCTTGTAAAGAAGATGGAACAAAATATCCAGGAACAGTTTGATGATCTCAGGAAGCATGACTATCTTGTTTTCATAATCAGAACAGAGTCAGAAATTCTTCAGGATGATTACAATTTTGAGATTTGTCTTCGTAATTTCAATTTAAGGATACAACAGAAAATCCTAGGTAAAAAATTCAAACAAGACAGAATCAAATCTCTATTGAATCAAACGTTACTTTACTTTGTTTCCAGTTTAGTGACGGAGAACTTGTCAAAGTGGAAAGATCTTAAAGTAGATTTCAATCAGTTTGGTAAACCATATATTTTAGATACAAACTTCCAGTTCAGTTTAAGTAATTCCCAGGATTTCGTATCGATGGTAGTGGAGTTAAATTCCTCAGATGAGATTGGAATAGATTTGTCCAACGTGAGAGATGTGATTTCTGATTTGAGTTTATATGAATCGATATTTCATGAAACTGAATACAAAAATCTTGCATCTCATGCAGATTTAAAGTTGAGTTGGGTCAAATTGTTCAACCAATACTGGGCACTTAAAGAAAGCTATACCAAGTTACTAGGGGTCGGCTTGAACATTGACTTGTCTAGCTTTTATTTTGACCCAGTGAAATTGCTAGCAGGGGAAACCAGCTCACCTACACTTGACAACTCCCCTGCTGATGATGAAATCAAAAATAACAAAATTTTCAACGTCAAAAATATATCCTGGGATAATCTGGTTAGGATCCACAATGTTGCCAAACCATACAATTTTTTTTTGGCTCAAATTGATGATCTGAATATATTATCTATCGTAAATCAAAACCCTCAATCCGTACCTGTTTTGGTGGAGGTCAACTTTGAAAAACTATTTGAATTCATCACAACTTGATATGGTTAAATTTGTAGGCTGTAATCGTATCTTTGGAAATCCTAATTCCTATATTAGTTTACACCTGGTACAGTACAACCATTTCGTCTGTATTTTTTTTCAGACTTCTTGATTTTCTAATCGATCTTGATTTTGAAAAATTCAAAATTGATCTCTGTGACAAAAAACGCAACTGACCATGCCCTCAGCTCACCCACAGATCTAATGCAATTCACGAGAGATAAACACGTAAGATTTTTCAATAACTGTCTTAACGTTTTTCCAGGGAAACTCCAATCAGAGGACTCAAACAAGCTCGCATTGGTTTATTTTTCATTAAACGGTTTGGACATCTTGAATAGCGTAAACTATGATCAGCTACAAAAACAACAACTTAGTGAGTGGTTGTACAGGCATTTGGTACCTTCAGGAGAAGGATTCAGAGGAAGTTTTACCCATGAATTGAGTAGAGAATCTGAATACGATTGCGCAAATATTTCATCGACATACTTTGCCATATGCTGTCTACTAATATTGGGGAGTGACATATCGAAATTCTTAGATCGTGAAAAAATCATGAAGTATATCTCCAGATGCCAATTGCCCAGTGGTGGATTTTGCGCTACTTTCAACGATAACAATAGGGGGTATGGAAGCTTGGATTCTGATGTTAGATATTGCCTTATGGCAGTGCAAATTAGATATTTGTTAAAATACAACACCATTGAGAATCCTACCAATGATATTGATATCGAAACCTTGGTGAGGCATATGTACTCACTTAAAACTTATACCGGAGGACTAGGAGGCTTGCAATTCCAGGAAGCTCATTCTGGTTTAACCTTTTGTGGATTGGCTTGCTTGAAGTTGGTCGATCGCTTATCTGAAGAAGAAGAAGAACAATACTGGGAGCTAACAAAGAGATGGCTAGTACAGAGACAGCTTGATTTCAACGACTACAATAAACAAGAATCAGAATATGAAATGGCAGATACATTGGATGTTGGTGGATTCAATGGACGTGAAAACAAATTCGCTGATACCTGTTATTCCTGGTGGAATATTGGTTCTTTGAAAATATTGCATTCAGAGCATTTGATAAATAAGGAAAAAGCCATAGATTATTTATTGAGCCAAACACAACACGCCTTGATTGGAGGTTTTGGGAAAACAAACGAGGACATACCTGATCCGCTTCATTCTTGCCTCGCCATTTGTGCTTTATCTATATTGAACTACAACGAAAATCAAATAAGCAAAATCAATGAGTTAATTGTGTTAAGTGAATCTACAATGAGGTTCTATGACTCGATTATTTGGAAATGAAAAGCTATATACAAGTATTAATCAATCCTAACAATCAGTGACGAAATGCAATTATAGGGGGAATCTGGTTTTATTATTTTTGAAGGTTGTAAATTGAAATTTATATAGACTGATTAAATGAAATTCAACTTAATTAATTCCTCATATATACACCAAGAAATACCAGCGCTGAAACCCTTTCGAACTAACCTCAAACTCAATCCATCAAACAAATTTTTTATCCTTTCTTCCAGCACAATAACTTTGAAAGTTTGAACAAAATTTTTGTACTTATCTGGTGATAACTGTAGTCTAGTTTTGATAGTGTCAAAAGGCGCCGTCAAAGTTGTTGAGATAGCAGCTGATAAAAAAGCGGCCGATGAGTTAATCAAAGCAGATTTGGAAGTGTTATAGTAACTAGATATTGCTACTTCATTTCCATTTCCAGCTCTACCCTCCATTCCAAACATAGCTGGAATAGTGACTTTCAACTGCTCGTAGAACAAAACATACAACCCAGCATAAGGCGCATCTCGTAATACTGTTGCTCCAAAGCCTTTGAAAAACTCTTTTATACCACCTTGTTGATATATTGACGTTGTTGCATGGAGCAAAGAATTGTAATTATAAAGGTTGGACTCATATCTCACTTTCATCACTGTGATGGGCATAGTGAGAAACCCAACAAATGACCGTATTATGGCACCCGTGAGTAAATTTTCATACATTGACAATTTCGGCAAAGTGGAGCTTGAACTTGACTGTATTGTTTTAAGCAAAGGTGTGGTCTTTTGACTGTGTAGCAAAGCCAAGTATGTTCTTGAGTGCGACAAACATGTAAGATACAAACCGGAGCCAATAGACGTTCTCAAAGCACTTGGGACAGTTCCTCTCCACAATTCCGAAAGTTTAGTCAAACTTCTAATCTCTTTAATGATGGAGTTGCCATTCTGATAAGATTGTTGTTGAAGTCTAGTTTTCAAAAGGTCAAACGGTTGGAGTAGAACAGCAGATGTTAGACCACCTGAAAAACCTGCTACCAAATGGGAAGTGGTCTTGGTCTTAGTTTGGGATTGTGCCATTTAGCCTGAAGAATAATAAGTCTTGATCATATGTCAATTGAGATGAAATCATTTATCATCTTTTTATGCGTATAAGTCAAATTCGGTCATACACTAGAAACTCGAATTTTTTGAAGAGGTTGAAATTATATTAATTTTAGTAGATTTATCAAGAATTTTTCTTCATCAGGTTGAAAACATCAGCAAACATACCAAAATGTCATTGAATGATGATTTAATCAACAGCGCAGTCAATTTTTTGAAAGACGCCTCCATTTCAAGCGCACCCCTTGCTAAAAAGATCGAATTTTTAGAATCAAAAGGATTGAACCAAGTGGAGATTGAAGAATCATTGAAAAGAGCCAACGGTGCTGCCTCCGAAGTGAGCAAAGTGCCAGCTGAAGCACCCCAAAGAACTAACATAGCTGCACCGGTTTTGCCAGCATCCGTCAATGACTATTACAACCCACCTCCTTTACCAGAACGAGACTGGAAAGACCTTTTTATCATGGCCACCACTACCGTTGGTGTGACCTATGGTATCTATCAAATAGTCACGAAATATGTTATTCCTCACATCATCCCACCAAGCAAACCCTCTATTGAACAAGATAAGGAACTGATAAATGACCAGTTTGTCAAAATTGATGCTGTTTTGGAGCAGATGAGTAAGGAACAAGAAGAAATGAAGGCTAGCAATGAATCCAGAATAGAACGAGTCGACAAGTTGATCGGGGAGGTCTCACAGTTTTTGGATGAGAACAAGGATAGTAAGGAAAAATTTGAAAGTGACTTGAAATTGATCAAGTTGGAAATAGATCAAGTTAAAAATAACATTAATACAACTTTGGATAAACAAAAAACCGTTATAAATGACGAGTTGTTATCTGTCTCCAAAGAATTACAATCATTGAAACAATTGATATCTTCCAGGAGCCAGGATAAAAGGTTGCCATCGATTTCATCGATTCCTTCTGCCAGCGAAGTTTTGAGACAGAACCTCAACGGGCAGGCCCAAAACCATCAAGAAGCAAAATCAACAGGCAATTCCTCATCTACTGGTATACCAACATGGCAACAGGATAAGAAGGACAGTAAATCAGATGTAGGAATTCCATCATGGCAACAGACAAGCCCACCAATAGAAGGGACCAAATCAGAAGCAGGCATTCCATCGTGGCAACAGACAAGTCCATCAACAGGAGGAAGCAAATCTGAATCAGGTATTCCTGCTTGGCAACAGAGTTCAAGCACGAGTTTTGATTCCCCATCATGGCAGAAGGCATCTACGGCAGAATCAGAATCAACCGCTGAAGTTGATAACTCGATCAATGCTAAATGAAATGTACCCTAGATTGAATAAACGATAATTCAAAAGTTTTGTGGGATAAATATTTGAACGATACAACTACAGCTTATAATAGCGATGTAATATGTGGTAGAAAAACACCACGAACTTTTTATTAAATCAACCAAACCATGATTTACATATAAATAATAATACACTTCTAATTTTTTGAACCTGTCCTTTTTAAATTCTGATATCGCAAAGTGAAACTTTTCAAATTTCAGAACACAAGTATTGAAGCCTCTATAAGCAAACCTCAATAGATGCTATAATAAAATCAAACCACAAACATTCCTATAAATAAATAATGAATAAATGAATAAACGAATAAATGAAATATGAATAAAGTAGAAAAAAAAGAGTAAAAAATTGATGAACTTTTTAAATTAAAATAACTTTTGGATGTAATGACAAAACTGATGACCAAGATAAAAACGATGAAAGGGATTATGATGAAATTTTTTAGTGATAACGGTATTAATCACTATGAGTGGGACATTACTAACTCCACACTGATGCATTTTTAGTTTCGCCAGCACCATTTGAATTCCAAAGATTCTTATTGAAACTGGATGATACATTGGATGTTAAATTGGATGTTAAATTGGATGTTAAATTGGATGTTGAATTGGATGTCAAATTAGAACCTCTCAAGTATCCTAAATTATCGTTAAACGAGTACAGACTGCTGAATGGATCAAATTTTTCATAGTTTGAGTTAGTATTGTTATTGTTGGTAGTATTAGCAGTATTTGTGGTGAGCGGAGTGTTAGTGGTGTTGCTGACCATTGGATGAGCATATACATTAGCGGCAATACTGGTACTGGAGCCAAGATTCACGTTATTATTGGCAGCGTATTGATTGAGATTCACAACGTGATTCTGGGGTAAAGGTACAGAGTAGTTGAAAAGTGAGTTCACACTGACTTTTTCAATGAGGTCATATTGGTAATCGAATGGGTTCGTGTTTATTTTTCTTTCCTTGGTGAAAGATGAAGAGGTTTTGCTCATGTTGTAATGTAAAGCCATTCTCTGGTTCTTTTGTTGACGTTATATGAAAAGCTTTCGAACAGGCTGAAAAAAGTTTTCAATGATTCGTTTTCGTTTTCGCTCATAAAAATTTTAAATATTTTTTGGTACACCCAAATGAAATATTCAGAATTTAAAGCGGTCCACTCATATTGAGCGCTCACTCTGATATCACTGGAATACAACCGAAATCCTTTCGAGGTGCACATGACCTTACGGGAGTGGAAACGATCGAAGAAGGTGGTTAATTGTTTTGAAAAGAACAGTATTTGAAATTTAATCTGCTAGCTCCCTCATATAAATGAATTTTGGGGACTTGACCCTTAATGCAAAACATCCAGTTTGGCACGTGACATATTTTTAGTAATCACAAAATTGTGCGGCTCACATATTTTTACGACTTCACACGGTTATAATGAGACGCCAGATTGAAGCAAAAACAAAGTAGTCAATCTGAAGAAGAGCACTCGAAAGACTTTTAATGGAACCTACCCTTCAAAACTTATTGACCGCTTCATTGGCACGACACTTGGATGCACTGTCTTTCACAGTTTATTACTCGCAACTTCCGCCACAGCAGCAGAGCATTGCCGCTCTACTCCAATTCAAGTCTTATTCGTCTCTTCATGTTTCCTACATACTTCATGTGTCCGCTTTGAGTGGTGGCAATTTTGCTCATTTGTTCCAGAATTTGCACACGATAGATGCTGACACGCAGGCCGTTATTCTCCACAACATCAACCAGTTGCAAACGGCGGCTATTCCCAGCTATTCGTCATTGTTGAACGATTGCACTCTCAAAGCATTGAGTTTACCTTTCAATAAAAGTATTGCCAATTCGTTCTTATACCTCTGGTTGGAGCTCCATACAAATTCTGGCAGCGGAACAAATTTGTATTCCAATACTTTATCGAAATTGCTCACATTCATCAAGTCTAATGACCCACACAACACATTGATCAGCAAGTTCAATAAGTCGCTTGCAAAAAATTATTCCAAAGTTTACAAAGTGATATGGTTCAACGCAATAATAATAAATCACAAATACAATGACCTCAATTTTGTCAACATCTACGAATCGCTATTTGTAAAAAATCAACTGAAATTGAATTTAATCAAAGATTTGATAATCACATCTTTTTCTTGTTTTATAAGCTCTAATAGTCAATTATCAGAACACTGGAAGTTTTTCATATCCAAAAAGTTACCACAGCTAGCTTTGAAATTGGGTATCAACCAGAATTTGCCTAATTGTTTAATTGACTCCATGAACGAGATAGATGAAGATGATATGATACATGGTTTCGATATCAAAGATGTGAAACTTGATTTTATCAAAAACTGTATATTGGTGGGTGTCGACTCTTCAATTTACTCGAAGTTGTTTGGAAGCCAATACAGAATAAATCAAGACGATGAGTCTTTTGAAAGTAATTTTCTAAAGTTATTTGAGGATAACTTCACAAATATCAATTTTGAGTTTATTTCCTTGAAGGAATCAAATTTTTTGAGCTATTTGAATAATATCCCCAAATTAAGCGGCCCCAATCAATTAGTTTTCACAAACAAAATTTATGAGACTATCTTATTATTGATCGAATCAAATGACTTGGCAAAATTGCATGAACTATTGCTTGCAGTACTTTTAAAGCCAAAAGTTTTACAAATACTCATATATCAACTATCTCCTATTTACTTGTTATCCCCAATCACAAAGTTAATTGATAATTGGGAAAATGACGAGGACGACTTGAATTTTCAAGAAACATTTACTAACTTTGGAATATTTTTGTTATTCGTCACGACGGTAGTGGGAAGAACTTCTATCAAACCATCATCTTTGAATTTACCTGAGTCGTCATTCATTTTGAAATACTTTAGTGATTCTGATCCAATGATATCAATTGATGAGAATCGCCAAAATGATCTTGAGGGAGAATGGATTAAAGCTATTTTCGATCAGATTGCTGGTATATCGGATGAACTTATCAAATCCTTTTCCATAACCGAAATTTACATGTTGATCCCAAACTTATTTAAAAAAGCGATAAGTGCCTACCAAACTGGTAATATAAAGTACGAAAACTTAATAAATGGTGTTGAATATTTGAATCAGCCCTTTTTGTTATGTTGCGTTTTGAGGTTCAATTGGGTAGTTGAAAATTTCTGGAATAGTGAACGAAATGAATTCAATCTATTGAGTATCCAATTGATTGACTACTTTCTAGCTGGCAATGATTATAACAACGATGCATTTAGAGCACTTATTTTGTTAATTGGAGAAAGACTTATGAAGGCATTGCTTGTCTTCAAAGATTCAAGCACAAATTCAAATGATGTTCATTCCGAAGAACTCAACAATAAGCTCAATAGAATCGAAAGTAAGATATTGTCAATAATCAACGTTCCAGACCAACACCACTGTGATATTGTGCCCTTTGAACCTTTATACAACCAGTTTGAGAAGTACATCTTTGACTTATTATCGAACTCCACGAATTACAACCCTAAAAAGTTCAATCAATTTGCAAAATTGATTGGTGTTAATAACTTGATTAATATTTTGATATCATGTCCACCGAAAAGAAATGTGCTTGAGCTAATCATATTTATAATTTTATCTCAAGAGATAACTACGATAGATGAGAGAGATTACTGGATTGACGTTTTTGATACAAGTGAAGTATTAGCAGTACAAACAAATAAGTTTGGAGGAAAGGTGTTTCTCAACAATTTGTGGTACTGTTTCAGGTTTCAAGATTCATCTAATCATGCTCACCTTGAAAATAGCAGTACTTTTTATAGTGTATTATTGGAAAACTTGAAAAATTTCAAATGTTGAAACTTTAAGACCCACTAAGACTTTTTAATCTAGAATATCAAAAAAAAAACACTGTATCTGGATGTAGAAATCAAACACATTTGGTCGCTCTTTTTATTCTACCTTTTTTACAAAACGGCTAAATTGAGAACACAATCCCTTACATTGTGGCTATTTTTAAGTACAAACATTACAATGTGACGAAATAGAAATGAACTCATATAGAAACTGATGTAAATCCTATACTTCCTTCTTGCCCTCATGGAAATTATCTAGTTATGTTTTTAAAGTCTAGCAAACAAAAATAAAAAAAAAGGTCAATTATATACTAGTATTAAGATCAAATAATGAAAAAAAACACACTGCACATAAAAAAATCAAATACTCGAAAACAAAATGGGAACTTCAAAAACTCAATCTCAAAACCTCAAAATGACTAAAATTTCTAACAAATCTCATATTATTTTACAAATTTAAACTCAAACAAATATGCTTTCAAAAGCCAGGATCCCAATCATCATTTTCAAAACTTTTTGCATTCAACTTCAGATGCAAATCTTGAAGTTGTTGTCGCTGAAACTGAATCTGAAGATCAAAGTTAGATTGCTGCTTGGGAATGGTTACAGGAATATGTTGCTGTTGCTGGTGCTGTTGTTGTTGCTGGTGCTGTTGTTGTTGCTGGTGCTGGTGCTGTTGCTGGTGCTGTTGTTGTTGTTGTTGGTGTTGTTGTTGTTGTTGTTGTTGTTGTTGTTGTTGTTGTTGTTGTTGTTGTTGTTGCTGCTGGTGTTGTTGTTGTTGTTGCTGCTGGTGTTGTTGTTGTTGTTGCTGTTGTTGTTGTTGCTGGTGTTGCTGGTGTTGTTGTTGCTGTTGTTGAAGCTGTTGTCGGTGGAGTTGTTGAAGTTGCTGTTGTTGGAGTTGTTGGTTTTGGTTTTGGAGTTGTTGGTTTTGATGTTGTTGTGGGTTGTGGTGTTGATGGAGTTGCTGTTGTAGTTGCTGCTGCTGCTGCTGCTGTTGTTGTTGTTGTTGTTGCTGTTGTTGTTGTTGTTGCTGCTGCTGCTGCTGCTGCTGCTGTTGGTTTTGGTTTTGGTGGTGGTGGTGGTGTTGGTGTTGAATTTGTTGATTTTGGTGGTGCTGCTGCTGGTGTTGAAAATGATTCATCTGAAAATTCATTCCAGTGTTCGGCATCAAACTGTTCATTGTCATCATCATTTGAGGATCTAATTGAGGTGTCAGCATTTGGCTTTGGGACTGAAGGACCCCAGTGACCCCTTGATTAGCTCCATTAGAATTGAGGTTTGGCGTTTTGCTCAAGTTTTGATTCTGGGAACTGACATCAGATGAGGAAGATTGCAATGGATCCACTGATATAGAGTTTTTTTTGAACTTTTTATTTGGCTTATTGAAATTTTCCTGCTGTATCTTGTTTTGGTTTTCCATCAAAAAGAGCTTCAACTGATATTCATTCAAGTTGTTGTTCAATCTTTCTTGAGCCCCGAGGTTTTGTTGATTCAAGTGGGGCGACTGTTGAAACAACGGCTTTTGCTGTGTCTGAGAAACAGTAACAGTAGGAGCAGCGGTAGCAGTAGTGGCAGATTGAGCCTGAGCCTGAGCCTGAGCTTGAGCCTGAGCCTGAGCTTGAGCCTGAGCCTGAGCCTGAGCCTGAGCCTGAGCTTGAGCCTGAGCCTGAGCTTGAGCTTGAGCCTGAGCCTGAGCCTGAGCCTGAGCCTGAGCCTGAGCCTGAGCCTGAGCCTGAGCTTGAGCTTGAGCTTGAGCTTGAGCTTGAGCCTGAACTTGAGCTTGAGCTTGAGCTTGGGCCTGAGCTTGTGCTTGAGCAGCCTGAGCAGCTTGGGCCTGAGCATGAGCCTGGGCAGCCTGGACATGGGCATGAGCTTGAGCCTGAGCCTGAGCCTGAGCTTGAGCTTGAGCCTGAGCCTGAGCCTGAGCCTGAGATTGAGCTTGAGATTGAGCTTGAGATTGAGATTGAGCCTGAGCTTGAGATTGAGCAGCCTGAGCAGCTTGGGCCTGAGCATGAGCTTGAGCTTGAGCATGAGCATGAGCTTGAGCCTGTGCCTGTGCCTGTGCCTGAGCCTGAGATTGTTGAGACTGTTGTGGTTGCGGCTGCGATTGTACTTGAGACGTGGATTGAGATTGAGATTGAGATTGGGGTTGAGACTGAGACTGGGACGGGGTCTGAGAAGAAGGTTGAGATTGAGATGATGATGGGTTTTGAGATTGTGGTTGTTTTTGCTGTTGAGCTTGAGCCTGAGCTTGAGCCTGAACTTGTTGTTGCATTCTCAACTGTTGCATCCTAAACTGTTGCCATTGATTGGTTGTTTTGCCTGTTGGAGGCATGTTGTTCATCATAGCTTGATTCATTGGTAAATTCATCGAAGGACTTGAAGATGATGTTGGATTTGAGGTTGGGTTCGAGGTTGGATTAGTATTATTCATATTGAGCGGCAAGTTGGGGTTAGAAACCATGTTAGGGTTCGACATACCCCCCGTCATTGCAATCATCGCATTCAAGAAATCTTGGTTTTGATTTGGTGTTGGATTTGGATTTGAAGACACTGACGTATGCAAAGACCATAATATCTGCCACCATTCCAATAAAAAAGTTTCAGGGGTATTCATTAGCATCCGAACCTCTAGTAGTTCATTTGGTACCAATGGGGAGGACTTGGAATTGGGTACACTGGCTTCTACCAACAAAGATTTGGCCAGCTCATGTAGACCATTGTAAAGCAAGTAATTATATAAATGCGTTAACAACAACTGTTTTGAATTTTTAGCAAAACTATCACTGACCAAAGGAGTGGCCGTACTATTCAAGCTTATCAACGTGGGATTAACAATAACGGGTGTAGAGTTTGAAAATGTGTTTGAAAGCTGATTTAGGTTAAAGAGATTGTTAGAATTGGGATTGGTGTTGTTGGTGCTGTTGGCGTTGTTGGCGTTGTTGATGTTGCTATTATTATTGCTGTATGATCTGCTGGGTTCCTGGACCATTTTCAGCTTTGATTCAAAAAATTTGGTATTATATGACTGTGATTATTAAATTATTAGTATTTATGTGATGGATTTTGTACTTCTTTTAACGAAGTAATCTTCTAATCAAATCAAGAAAAAAAGCAACTCTTGCTCTGTCCAGCAGAATGAGAATGAAAAGAACCACTAGGGAATTAGCCTCAGGGTTTCAGCAACAATTATAGTGTTGAAGAAGGAAGGGACATATAGCTTTTGACCAAACGGAGATGTTTTGAAATAAGTGAAGAACAATTTGGTCAATAATTTATGAATGTTTCAGAACTTGACCCTCAGAGGCAACCACATTGACTTGTCAGGATTAACACGACCGACCCGTGTGCAGGATAACATAGTATATAAGGTACTTCAAAATTTTTCAGACAGTTTTTACCTACTTTCCAGTTTGATTTGAGTTACTTTTTCACGCATTAGCTCATGGATAATGGAAGAAGACTACAAAGGTCGCTTAGAATTAGTGTGGAGGGGGAATAACTATTTTAGTTGGAGTGTCCTGGTTATGTTGAGACGCTATATCGAACGAGCTTTCAGCACGCTGGATTATCTTCTTTTTCGTTGAATAATCAAAATCTACACTTGTTCTGGCCTACCAGCCCTAAAGTCACTGACATCCAGGGATTTGAGCCTTGTTTGAATGAACGGTTTGAGCATAGTTGAGTGTGCCAGATAACTGCTGCAGATAATTTGTTGGAGGTTTCTCTTTAGTACCTCGGCCCAGCAAAGATCTGTCTTCTATTCCATTTCAGAATTTCTATTTTTCATGAGACATTCAACTGGAGAAGAACTGGGATCTACTGCAACAAAAAGTAGGGAAGAACAGGAAAAACCAGACGGCTCATCAAAAATTGTACCCGAAGATGAAAATTCGTGATTCAAATATCAAGGACGATCGAAGAGTGTAGTTGTAAAAGAGTGGAGCACTGTAGGAGGACCCATTTTCGCTTCCCTACAATGAAATAACAAGATGAACCCATACTATTAATGATATTACAATTAGCAAAATAAACAAACATTAAAACCCAAAACAAACAAAAAAAGAATTTAAAATGACAAATAATACAGATTCAATGTTTACGAATTAAAGGAGTATCAGGTCTTGACGGAGTATTACCAGAACCATCATCAAAATTACCTTCACCTTCATGGTACAAGTCCTCGAGATTGACTTTTTTTAGTTTCTTATTATTCATATTACTTTCTTTGATAGCTTTCTTCAATGCTTTCTTTTCTTCACGTTGCTGCTTTTCTTTCAATGCAACATCAACAGCAACATCATCATCCAACAACCAGAAGGCAACTTCCCTTGAAGGTTTCTGGAAATCAACTGATTGCGAAGTACTGCTTGAAGACTTACCTTCCATAACAACCTGTTGAACATGCTCTTTTTGCTTGGCACGATCCCTCATTCTTTCTTCGATAGTTCCGCGAACTAATAATCTATAAACCGTAACTTGACGGGTCTGACCTAATCTATGAGCTCTATCCATGGCTTGCGAATCGATAGTTGGATTCCAATCTGAATCGTAGAAAATGACAGTGTCAGCAGCAGTCAAATTAATACCCAAACCACCAGCTCTTGTCGACAACAAAAATACAAAAATCTCTGGTTTAGTTTGCCAATCATGAACCAAATCACGACGATCATCCAACTTTGATGAACCATCAAGTCTAATGTATTTATACTGTCTGTAAGTCAAATATTCTTCCATAAGATCCATCATTCTTGTCATCTGAAAATAGACCAACACTCTGTGATCATTGGCCTTAAGTTCAGTTAATAAACTATCTAATTTGGACAATTTACCTGATTCAGTGATAAATCTGTTCATCGAAGGCATCCTGATTGTAGAATATCCAACCTTATCGTTAACAACTTCTGGTAACATTTCACTTTTCGGGAATGAAGGAACTGGTATATTTTTACTGAACAACTCAAGCTGTTGATTCAAAGGTAAAGGCATCAAACTTTGTCTAATTTTAGGATTGAATAAGGTATCGTTCAACTCGTACTGGAAAGATCTATCAGAACAAGTAACCTCAATAGGTGGAGCTAGAGCATTTGTGGTGCTGGGTAAATCAAAGACGTTCATATACATATCTTGGTAAACCTTATCCCTTATCGAATAAATTTCTTTCAAATGTACTGAATTGTTAACAAACGCATTATTGTTATTGTGGTCATTGATCAAAAGTAACTTGTTACTTGGAAGATATTCTTTGCCATATAAATACTTGAAACGATTGACTTTGGTATAATTTATATCAGTGTATTGTTTCTCATTGATCGATCTGTCAATTAAGCTTTGTGAGGATATAGCTTTGATTTCTTGGGGAGATTTATCAACAAATCTTAACCAGCTAAAATTGTTGTTATTTTCGTCTTCAAAATTGTCTCTGATATTGACGGGGTCATAGATATTGAACAAACAGTTGATTTTGTTTATTGAACCTTTATCATTATTGATGTTTGGACAAACAATTTCTCTATAAATCAACTTAGGTAACTCGACCTCTATTTCATTCTTACAAGAATATATTAACTCCAAATTATTGGACTCCCTCATGAAGGAACTAGTTTCAGCAAAATTAGAAAATGCAAAACTAGATTTAACATCGGCTCTTTCAAAAAGATCAGGATGATTACAAACCTTTCTGAATTGCATAACTAAGTTCATCAAAGATTGGGTACCATCATCACTGTTGCTAGTTGCTTTATCGATCAAATCCATTAACGAAATTTGAGATTTCAACATTTGATATAATTTCTTTTGTCTATTTGTCAAGTCACAATAAACATCAATCTCGATCTTGTCACCCAACTCACTTTGAACATTTTTCTTAATACGACGTAACATGAATGGCTTCAAAATAACGTGCAAACGACGCAATTGTTGTTCGTTCAACTGAGTGTTAGACTGAGCATGACTTTCTATGTCCTTGGAAAACCATTCACTGAACTCGTCATGAGAATCAAACAATGCAGGCATAATAAAATGCAATAAGGCCCAAAGTTCTTGCATTGAGTTTTGGATTGGAGTACCTGTCAATAACAATCTATTACGACATTGGAAATTCAATAAGGAATTCCATCTCGATGATTGAGACGATTTGATGGCTTGTGCTTCATCTAAAATCATATATTGCCACTTCATTCTTTGAAAATATTGAGCATCGGCAACAACCAATTGATAAGAAGTAACCAAAACGTGAAACGGAGAATCCTTTGTGTAGGTAACGTTTTTACGATCCCAAAATTTTCTCAAAACCTTACGATCTTTACCATTTCCCCAATAAGGTAAAACTTTGAATTCAGGAACGAATTTTGTGATTTCTTGCTGCCAATTATGTAAGGTTGAAGCTGGTGAAACAACCAAAAAGGGACCCCATATATTATGTACCTCTGCTAAATATGCCAATACAGAAATACTTTGGACCGTTTTACCAAGACCCATTTCATCTGCTAAAATACCATTGATACCTTGATCATACAAATTGGCTAACCAATTCAAACCTTTAATCTGATATTCTTTCAAGGTACATTTGAGCAATTTGGGTTGCTCAATTGTTATATCACCTAACGAGGTAGGATTTTGGAAGTTCATTTCGCCATTATCAATGTCAACTTGTTTGACGTTATTGAATTCTCTCGCTTTATTTTGAGCTTCAATCAAAGCATTTTGAGCATTTGCTGCAGCTGTTCTACGCAAAGTCTCATCATCCTCAGCATCAAAATCGATGGCATTGAAATCTTTTGAGTTTTCGTGAAGTTTGTCTGTATTCTCAAACTCAGTTAATTTGGCAGCAGGAGCGTTACCTTCAATTTCACTGGTTTTGATTTTGTTACCTATGAAATGTGAATATAACTCAGTTTGAGTAATCAAAAAGTTCAACTTCTTGGCTTGTCTCTTGCTTTCTCTTTCCTCCTCTTCTTTTTTGGCTTTATCAATCAACTCTTTCTCGTGCTTCTTTCTTAAATCTCTCTCAACTCTTTCGTTACGCTTCCAAAAATTAAACATCTCTCTCATACTTCTTCTGGCTTTCGTGGTAAGATCCTTCTGATTCTTGTTTGTTTTAATTTGCCATCTTTTCGATTCTCTAGCTGCCAAAATTGCAGTCTTTTTGAAGTTGACTAATTTAGATTGGGTAGATTGCTGTAATAGTCTTGAAATTTTCGGACCATCTTTACGAGATAAATCTTTCCAGATTGCAACATAAGTATTATCATACTGTTTGGAGATAGCTCTTTGCTCCTTGGGTGATATTTTTGGTTTTGCGGGATTTTTCAAAGTTAGTTTCAACTTCAAAGTTTGATTATTTGCTGAAGCAGATGGTGAGTCTTCCGGAGTGTCGGCTTTGTTTTGCGCTTCAACAACGGGTTCAGTTGACACTTCTTTTTTGATTGCAATCTTTCGTGTGGCACGCTTTTTTGGGGCAGGTTCCTCCACACCATCTTCATCAACCAAAGTCTTCGGTTCCTCAGCTTTCTTCCTCTTACCTTTACCTCTGTTCTTTTGCTTTTTTGTTTCTTCCTCTTTTTCTCCATTTTCAGTAGAAACTGTAGTCGCTACTGTAGCCGTGTCCTTGGAGGTTGCAGTAGAAGATGGTTTCTCTGCTGAAGCTGCAGAGGCTTTCTTCTTGCTTCTTTTAGGTTTTTTAGGTTCTTCATGATCAACATAATCCTCATCATTCTTGAAATTATCTTCAGTCACCACTTTGAACTCAATTTTCTTTTTACCCGCGTCATCCAAAACGTCGGTTTCTTTCTTAATAGGTAACGCGTTGTCAGTAGAAGAGTTATTGGTAGAAGCTGCAGCGGCAGCGGCAGCAGCCTCAGCAGCCAAAGTTTTCTTACCTTTTCCTCTGACCTTTTTATGACCCTGTTGCAGCAGTTGCAGATCCAGTTGCTGTTGTTCTTTTTGTTCCTGTTGCTGTTGTTCCTTCTGTTGTTGCTGTTTGTGTTTGTGCTGTTTTTCAAGTTTTTGAGCTTGTTGGTCAATAATCTGTTGAGCAGCAGCTATAGCATTTGCATCGGTTTTTTTCTTCAAGAGATCTCTCCTTTTCAACTCATTTATAGCTAGTTTCTTCAACAATTTTCTCGATTTCAAATCATTCATGTTAACATTGTTATCCATGAGCAATTCCAACTTGTTCAAAATTGACCAATTTGAGCCTTTAATAGATAGTAAATCTAAGTTTGACAAGTACGATAAATCAGTTGCAATTTTAGACAAGTAGCTTTCATCTATCTTGATAGACTCCAATTCTGATTGATTGATAAAGGATTGAGTTGTTTGTGGAGGTATGATCTCGTCAATGATTGATTTGTTACTTAACAAAATGGACGACACCTGCATCTTGCTATTCTTCACATCATTTTCATTGTGACCATTTGATACTTCATCAGATAGAATAGATTTTATTGGCAAATAACCAGACATTCTATTATGACTTTATTTTGCCGTCTAAATGATTGATTGAAAACTTTTCTGAAAAGTGGCAATCCCAGAATATTAATCTTGGGTTTTATTTCAAAAACCACAAATTTGTCAAATATTATCAAAATTGTCGAAAATGTGAACTTTCTCTCTTACTGAATAATAATTTTAGAAAATCTCTTAAACTTTTTTCGATCGATTGGAAGTGTTATAGAAAGTTGAGGTGGTTAAAAAAAATAAAAGGAGACGCAATATGAAAAGTGTTTTTCTTTGTCCAACTTTCATCCATCAAATTTGAATTTAGTGATTTTAATTGGAAAAAAACCTTCTTATATTTCCGGATTGGGAATAACTTACACCTTTTATAAATTTTAACCAGAATTCGTTTACCACAAACTTTCTGCGAAACGACTTACTGATAGTACTGAAGCTACAAGCAATTGTATCAAAATTCATATATTGTCCAAGGAAAAGCTCCAACCTTTCGAATTGAACAGGCAAGCTTCTAACAAGTCTACAAGCGGTTGCCCAAGTTGAGGTGGATGGCTTTGGCTTGGGTGTATACACTCAAACCATACTCACCCAATTCTCTGCCAAAACCACTCATTTTGACACCACCAAATGGAACCTTGATGTCAGAGTCGTTGGAACTATTGATCCAGACCATTCCAGCTTCCAATTCATTAGCGACTTGGTGGGCCTTGGTGATATCTTGAGAAAAGACTGCGGCACCTAAACCGTAACAGGTGTCATTAGCCAACTCAATGGCTTCTGCGATGGTTTTGAATTTGCCACAAGAAACAACAGGCCCGAATATTTCTTCTTTCACTATTCTCATCTCAGGGGTCACATCAGCAAAGATTGTTGGCTCTACGAAGTAACCTTTTGAAAATTTTTCGATATGAGGAGCTTTGCCGCCTAAGACTACGCGGGCACCTTCTGCTTTACCAGCTTCGATATAAGACAAGACTCTTTCTTGTTGTTGTTTAGAGACCTGTGGTCCCACGGTAATGCTATCTTCAAATGGTAAGCCCTGTATATACTCTTCTTTGACATGTTTGGCAAATTCCAGTAAAAAGGTTTCATAGATCTCTTCTTGTATATATATTCTGGAAGTTGCGGTACAGATTTGACCCATATTGGACATTATACCAAAGGCGGCCCATTTCACAGCCTGATCCAAATCGGCGTCGTTCAAAATAACGAGAGGCGACTTACCACCACACTCTAAAGTGACTGCTTTCAAATTGGACGATGCTAACTGTTGAATGATTTTTCCTGTGGCAGTAGAACCAGTGAAAGCGATTTTATCAACGTCTGAATGAGATGCAATGGCAGAACCAGCAGTCTTACCATAACCTGATAATACATTGACAACACCTGGAGGAAATCCCACTTTTTCGAATAAAGTTGCCAAATACAACAATGATAATGGAGTTTGTTCAGCACTTTTCAAGACAACACAGTTCCCAGCTGCTAAGGCTGGACCCAATTTCCAAGCAGCCATAGCTAAAGGATAGTTCCATGGAATAATTTGACCAACAACACCATACGGCTCATGGATTGTGTAAGCTAATTTTTCTGGTGATATAGGGATGGTTCTACCTTGGACTTTGTCTGCCCACCCAGCATAGTACCTGAAACATTGAATACATTCATCAATATCGTAAACTGCATTTGTATCTTTGGGCTTTCCTGAATCCCAAGCTTCAATTGATGCCAACAACTCTCTTTCTTCCTCTAACAAGTTTGCAAGTTTGTTCAACAAGATACCTTTTTCTGTTGCATTGAATTTCTTCCAGGTAGACTTAAAGGCTTTTCTCGCCGCAGAAACAGCTACATCTACATCTTCTTTTTCAGCAGCAAAAATTGTGGCATTGACATCACCTGTAGCAGGATTGAAAGATTGTAAAGTTGATCCACTGATTGATGGAACGAATTTGTTGTTTATGAATAACCCAGTTGGCAAGTTGAACTTCAACTTGTTAGGTAAAGTTATTGGAACAGTCAATGGGATAGTCATTGTGATGCCTTTTTGTATATATAGATATAATGTAGCACTAAAATTAGTTACTTCACGTTCTAGTATACGAAACCTGATAAATGGGGAATCAGTTTCTTTATAAAAGGGAACTGGTTGCGGGATCACTTGTGAGTGAGCGATATAATCAGTGATAAGAACACTTATGAGATAGCTGCTTAAGACCAGGTCCCAACTTCCATAATGGTCGTCGGTTGCACTCGCCTATTGAGGCAACATCTGGTCCTCCGGAATCCTGGCGCTAAATCCACTTCAGGAAATCCAGCCGCGAAGCTGTAATCCATTGACCCTTGGCCCTGAAGTGACAAGCAATAGGGCACGACTCCATATTACCAAGTGAGGGATAGATCATGGAGACAGTTGGCATTGATAAAAAGTCCTCCTTGTACTTTTTCTTTCTGAAAATTTTTCACCAGAATCCCCGGTGGACCTGGTATTATCAAAAATTAACACAATAAACCTGACATTATCAGTCGTCAAAACAATAGGCGAGTAGAACACATGTGACTATTTATTATCTAAGGTAGCTAATCTCGGTAAATTACCGGGCCGGATTATAGTGATATACGGACAACATATAAGGCCTTGAAGAACTACAACTTTCTTAATGTATTATATTAAATATTAACTATCAACACATTCGAGCAACCAATTGTTTCCTCGATAAAAGACCCACCTAAAATAAAAACAAAACAAAAAAGCAAAACCAATTTTTAATATGCCAGAAATCTATTAGTTAAAACAAACACAAAAAAAATCAAAATAAACGAGTCATAATCAAGTTGACCTGCGTGAGAAGAGCTGCTCACTTCTGTAATAGCCCTTCCAACTCATTCAAGAAATCAACTTTGATTTTACTTTTAACACCCTCGGTCTCTTCATTATCGTCATAGTTGTAGTTCTCTCTATAGTCATCCAAACTCACTCCATCGACCTTTTCCTTGACGTAATTTTCATCAGGCTCTCTGGAATGAATGGAGGAGGCAATATATAACTTATTGAGATTCAATTCCAACTGAAACCTCAATTTGTCTCTGCTTAACACTTGGTCCTCGTCGTCGCCCTCGCTGTCATCTTCTCTCTTTGTGAGACTGTCATCACCACTCGAATAGGGAACAAAATTAGATAATAATCCTCCTCCATTGTCATTTCTTTCGTCAAGGCCGGCATCATGGGAGATTGAAATTGAGGTGTTGATTTTGTGTAAGCTAGAGTTATGCAAAAGTTCATACTCATCATTGTTTATATCACTGATGGTTGTATTAGTCATTGAGTATCTATTCAAGCCAACGCCATTGTTAACAACATTTACATCAACAGAATTTTGAAGGTATTCTTGATGATCTTGAACTGGACTCATGAAAGAATCGTAATTAGGAATAATGTTCAAATAGTTGTCATCAAAAGAGATCATTTTCTTCTTTGTATCATCCATTTCGCGCGAAGCATCCTCTTTGGTATTGTTCAAATTATATTTCGCACTTCTGGATGAGTTTTCTTCGAATATTGTCAATAAGTTCAAGCCAGTTGACAACTTCTTATATTTTTTTCCCTCGCTCGTCCCACCATTCGAGGAAATTGGAGATAGTGGAGATAATGGCATCGCACTCAGTGGAACTGGGAGCGAAAATCTTTTCTTTCTAATACTCAAATTATTGAAATTTTTTAACAGCTTACCATTCTCTTTATTTGTTACAGGTGTTGACGATGATGATGAGTTTCGAGGAATTGAAAGTGTATCGCTAATACACAATTTATTCAAAGAGATCGAATGGGATAATTCAGACATGACTTCTTGAAGACACTTAGTCTTTTCTTCACTGTCTATTTGCAGGCCTTTGTTCGAGTTCACCGACAGGTATGTATTAATTGATTCAAGGGTTTTTATCACTAGCGCCAATTTCTTTATTAGCTTGTTCATGTTCGTTTCATCTCGATGAATCAAAGAAGTCAAAAAAGCATCATCGTTAATCGCGTGACCTGAAAACGCTGTAGGAGTATTGATATCTTCAAACAACCTGTTAAAATTGGTCATGAAGTCATTAGAACTGTGTAAAATTTGATGTATGAGTAATAACTTTTCATCGTTTTTCAAAAACTTTTCAGGAGAATCATTTATCTCGGTTCCTTTCTCGTTTACGTGGTAATTGAACAAATTCCAAATTTTGTTCAAATAAATGTTTAATTCGAAATTTTCGTTTATCGTTAATAGCTCGATGAGTAAGAATTTCCTGAAGGTATTCAATATCTTGATTTTCTCAGCAATATTTTCAACACTCGGAGGTACCGTTGCCGATGTTGACAAATCCGTCGCCATTAGGCCTAGATCAATGTTGTTTATATAACAGTTTTTCTCTATAAGCTCACCATTCAAATAAATTATCATTTTAAAACAATGGTTTTTGAAATTGGATATCAACAAATTGAGGATATTCTCAAATAGTACTAACTTTTCAGCTGAAAACTGTGTGGTTGAAAGAGGTACAACATTCAAACCGGCAGTACCAAAAGTTGGCAGTGTTTTGATTTTCATGTAAATATGATATTCCCTAGCGTAGTTCAAATTTCTTATAATGTTTTTATTCAATTTGTAATTATTGATAAGAAACTGGTTCAACTGCACTGAAATCTTATTTGATTGAATGGTGAGGAACATTTTTTTGTTAGATATGTATTTGAAAGACAAAAGAATCAAAAGCTTGATCATTTTCTTGATAATGCTAAAATTGTTGCTTTTATTGATTTTGTTGTAAGTGGATGAATTTATGTTTTGAAGCTTCTTCAACAAGTAAATAATCAAAAAAACAATCAAAATAACATTGAAGTCATTGTTTGAATCATTAAAATACAACTGAAAGCTATTATTAACCAAAAGTAGTTCATAGTCAGAAGTCCTCATTGATTTGTTTAGTTTGTATTTGGGACCATTCTTATCTGTCAACAATTGATTGATATACTGATCGTTTTTGGACAAAGATAACGACGAAGAATCATCCAAAAGATTCGAAATAATCAAATTGTACTTGAATTGCTCCCAGAACTTCAAAGTAAAGCTTGCATTCAAGCTGGACTTGATGAATTTTGAGTATTTGCCGTAGTTGTCTGTTATGCGATTATGGTTCGTGTTATGAGATCCATCAATATTAAACGGCACGTCATCTATCCCCCAATCACTGATATGCCCTCCATGAGACAGTAGATAGCTCCGTAGAGGGTCGCTCAGAATGTTCATAATTGGGTTATCCTGCGTGTTTGAAAAACAGGCGCTTAGCTCTTTCGTTATTGTTTATTTTTTGGTTGTGACATTTAGTGTTGATAAAATCAAAACGCTAACATTTATTAGTGACACGGGTGGTTGACAGATTAGGGGAAGGAAATCATGAGCTTCACATGCGCCGAATTTTTCTTAGAAATCAGTAACTTTTATTCGCTTTTAAAAAGATTCAAATTGGTACAAAAGTACTCGCAATATTTTGTTTCAATTAGAATAGTAATTGTTCTATAGAAATTAAATTTTACTGATTGAGATTAGAGTTTTTATTAGAGGTGATAAAGTTCGTTTGAAATTTGGTATTACGTAAAGTTTGGTTGCAGTTTACATAATATGTAGATGGAATCATATAGGCAGATACCAAAGTTAGCGCAACGATATAAATGTTACTGGGTGAAACTACAAACTCCTAGTAAAGTTTCCAAGTGTTTTCAACGATTCTGTATTGAATTCGCTTTCAAATCTCCCAAATCATCAAAAATCCAGTGGGACGTCAGATTTATCGGAGCCTTAAACGAAACCATCGCGCCGAATATCGCGGTTCTACCAACATATGTCTATATACACAGTTCTATGATTCATGCTGTTCAGTCTTAAATTTGCCATATCCAGTACTTTTCATATGTGTTCGAAGTAATCCATTTGAAGACGTAGCCTCAAGTCGTTATCGTTTTGGAGTTCATTAATAACTAGCAGTCTTCTATCCGAATCGTAATACTCTTTGATGGTATCGTAATTCAATCCCAAGTTGATCAAAACTGCAGCGGTAGTGTTTACACTGATGACGATTATTCTGTGATAGCTCTCCAATACCACGATGCTCCCCATCGTATCAAATGCGACCATTACAAGCGTGGACCAGTCATCTGAGTTCCCATCGGTAATGTACTGAACAGCTGCTGCTTGAACAGCTATAACAAGAATATTCTCAGGAACAGATATCAATAGTAATGCCCATATCTGAAAATCTACCGTGACTATCAAAATCTCAACAACTCCCATGATCAATAAAGTTCCCGTGAAAATGTAGGATATGGTTTGCGACGTGAAATAGTTTTTTGGAACGTATGTCTTAATTGTGAATCTGATTGAAGTTTTCATTATAAACACAACCATTGTAGCAATGGCCTCGTTGATGTTCAATCTTAGATACAAAAATGCTCGGAAAGATTCCAATTTATCACTATTGATGTAAAACACTACGAACTGTAGAATTATCACGACATAAAAAAGCTTGATATTGGCGTGAATGTAGATATTCCTCAATATCACTTTTGAGTCTTCATTTTCTTGACGGTCGTTAGCATTTCCCTAATTGAATGAAATAAATAAACAAGGTATCAATTACGTAAAAAGTTATAGTTTTGTATCTGCATCACTTAAAATGTTACTTCGAATCAGTAAATTTGAATGCACTAGTTGAAATCCATCAATTCCAAATTTCTGGTCCTATTTTGTCTTGATTCGTTGTTTCAGTCGTTAATACCATCAAATAGATGGTTCATTGTTTTGTACAAAAACAAATACCAAACATATAAGAAGATATAGATATTAGGAAGTGTTTGTAGCCCCGATACTAGTGTATACGAACACGAAATATCGTATAAAGCACCCACAACGCTTCAGCTTTTTGATATAATGATTTCTTGAAGAAATCAGTCAAAATTGTATCACTGAAAGGTTGCCAGTATTATTAATTCCATCAGTATGAAAGTCTTGAAAAAACCTTTATCCACGGCTTTTTTGTTGGTTTCTTTGATTGGAGTGGTGTATTATATGTCATCAACAAACAAGACGTTATCATCACTTAACACATCATCATCATCAAATCTCAACGCTGCAGAAACAACCATTCCAAAGAAACAGGATTTAGAATACAAGCAACAACAGGAGAAACAACAATTCGAGATAATGGACAAAGTTCATAAGGGTGGGCAAGAAAAAAATGCAGCTGCTGTCAGTGATGAGAAACCACTCAAAGCAGAGACGGTTAAGGAAATCGATGAAGAAAGAATCGAAAACGATCTCAACAAAGATTTCACAGAAACCCCCTTTATGCCCAAGATGGCAAACGAAACTTTGAAAGCTGAGTTGGGTAGAGCTTCATGGAGAGTAAGTATTTTCTTTTTCTGTAATTGTCAGTAGAGGATACTAACGTTTAGTTATTCCACACAATCTTAGCAAGATATCCAGATATACCAACTAAACCTGAACAACAGACTTTGAAGCAATACATTGAACTATTTGCCCAAGTTTATCCTTGTGGAGATTGTGCGCGCCATTTTAGAGAATTGTTGAATAAATATCCCCCACAATTGACTTCGAGAAAAAATGCTGCTTTATGGGGTTGTCATGTTCATAACAAAGTCAATGATAGATTGGGTAAAGAGACGTATGATTGTACCACCATTTTAGAAGACTACGACTGTGGATGTGGTTCTGATGAGTTGGAAGATGATGCCACCTTAGGGGATGAAACTTTGGACCATTTAAGAAGCATAAAAATTGAGGAAACTATCGAAAATGAAATGGGCGGTTAGTTTTACTTTTTAGTGAAGTTGTTTATTTTGTCAATCAAAATTTTTACGGAGAAGAGCCCAATCCATAGACTGTATAAATTGAAATATATCTATCATTTTCGAGATGGATACCCATTGCTGTTGACTCAAAATGTACATTATCAAAAATAATATTAAAGTGTTGATTATAATATGATGATTTTTTACTGAAGCGAGTATAATCCGTGATTATCTGGCCCCCTGATACGTAATATTCCATTGAGTCGGAGCAAGTAACAACACCAGAACAAATTCTTCGCAGTATCAATAGTGATAGGATGGTGCTTGTCAACATAAAATTAAGCTGGGGAGACTACTTACATGATTATACAACATCCACTATTTGATTCTCCTGATGGATATTTGGCTCTGAGATTTTGAAACTGCTTGTATTTATTTTGTTCGAGTGGTAATTCACCCCATAATGAAGGAATCAAATAGTCTGATTGCTCTTCTGTATAATTGATGATCCTGTCGTTAGTGAAAAATCAAATCAAGGCCTTTAGATAACTTGACTATACTCACAATAACGAAGCGTTTGAGGCGTTGATCCTATCTCTAGCCAAATCTTCTTTCAACCTTGAGCTTAATTCTAAAATTCTTTTTAGCTTGATTTGTGCAATTCTATTAGCAATTTCTTGCTGCTTTTCGTTTTGAATCTGAGCCATTATAAACCCTTCCCAACCGTTGCTCAGTTTAGTGGAACGTTATTCAGTATATTCCTCCGCTAGTTATATACGATCGGTTTTGATATATGGTGAACGCAAAAACAAGGCAGCTGTCTATATAAAAACAAAAGTTTTCGAAAGAAACCAAATTCGCTTCAGACATTCTACAATAACTCCTAATTTCTCAAGAAAATTTAGTAAATTAGTAGGTCTACGAAAAAAAACAAGTGTTTCAGATCCTTATTGGAACTTATAGTGGTTGATTATGCAACAACGCTGGTTCGAAGACGACTTTTCACACATTTCAATTATATGCCAAACAGGGCCTACTTCAATAGTAGAAATTCATGTGTATTCATATCGATAATTATTAAAGATGGAAGAATCTGAATGGGTATCATATCCAGAAATGGAATGGTGAGCAGAAAGAAAATAGACCCAAAATCGGGCCAAAGTCACCCCTAACTCACGGAAAGCGAAGTCAAAAAGTGCGCAGATGATGTAGCAAGATAAAACCATGGTCTAATAACAATACCAGCTTGTTGTGTTTCATGGCAGAAATGAATCTCGGGCCTTTTTACAGTGCTGTTGAAAGAAGGGAGTATGGGGTGACTGGAATACCGTTAGTGTAAGGAATGTATGTTGTGTAGGTGGTGCTATTATTGATAACCGTCGAGGGAACGAAATAGAGAGGATCATCAACACTATAAGTAAAGCTAACAGAGGCAGTTGAAGTAACGTAGCTAGATGATCTTGCCGAAGCCGCCACAGAGGTTACGGCCTCTTCAGTGATCGTTATACCTGCTAACGATTTGCTTGGATGGATGATGAAAGGCACTAAACTTGTTGAGGTGCTGTTCCCCGATGTAATGACAGTCTCAGAGAAATAGAGCGGATTACCAACAACGGTTATCACTGACACCAGGGAGGAACTTGTTGTAGTAGCATGCTGATAAGAAACCGGGCCCGGACCTGTCACAGGAATACCATTGGTGTAAGGAACGAAGATTGTTTTGGTGGAGCCATGGGTGATGTAAGTAGATGGTGAAAAATAGAGAGGGTCGTCAACCAGATGATGATAAGTTATAGTTTTGGACTCCTCGGAGGCTTCAGATCTCTTTCTCAAAGCATTATACTCGAAATAGTTGTAAGAGCTTTGCTGTACGGAAAGGTGAACCAACGCCAAAACTAATAGTAAAAATGGAGAAGCAGTGAACATTATTTTCACGAAGTGTAGTAATTTGAAGATGCAATCTTCAAATTCAAAAAATAAAATTTCAGCAAGGACTTCGTATTATATACCTCTTCAACTGAATAATAGCAGCATCATTTGAGAGAAGTAGATCATCGCATCGACCCACTTTCCATCCAAAAAAAAAAAAAACAATATATATTATTGTTTGAAAAATGTTTGTTTGTTTGCTTAATCAGTTTAATTACATTTCCAGATCAGGATATATACGGTTGCGTTCAGGGATCGAAGCAGGCTCCAACATAAAAATTTCATCTTTCTTTCTTCTTGATTCTATTATGAGAGTTGCAACTTGAATTAGCAGTAGATCACCTAATGCCTTTTGATCGTTGCTATTACCACACCTTATAGCTAAAAGCTAGCTTGAATGAATGACTACTGAAGTCTATTTAACGCTTGTATTAGCTCAAGGAAAGATGTTAGATTGATAAAAACGTCATCAGATGAAAACTACGGCATTGTCAAGGGAAGTGTGTTATAGATAACGTCACATTAGCTGTGGATTAAAGATGCAGTATGAGTGGTGTTGTTATAGTGCGACCCTACGCGGAGCTCGAAGTTCCTTAGTTGAGCAGATCATTAATGTGCTTGAAGCTAAATATAGATACCAAGATCTCAATATAAATTTCTCAAAACATAAACGGCTCCAGATGAGATCAAATTACATATTAGAAGAGAGCCAAACACATGAATTGAACTAAAAAAAGACATCGGTTGTTTCAATCTCTTAATTATTGCATATTTCAATGTAATTAGGTGTGATCTCGGTAACCAGATTTTGTAATACACGGTTATATGTCCTCTGAGAGCAGTATCTACAGGGAAGGGAAAGTAAACTGTTAACGTGGTTCGTTTGGATACAGTTGTAATTGGGTAGTAATACTAAACGGTAATATAGACCGTCATATTAATATCCTATTTATAATTTCGCCATGATATGAGATATCGTCAAATGGGACCACATTTTTAGCACATTTTGACTGGGCAAGCTTTAATTGCAGCCATGTGGGAACTACACTACAAGCTAAAATCAAATATACCGCATTATATGAGATTTGACAATTGGCAGAGTCAATTGACTTTTATTTGGTGTTTTTTAGCATAGTTCACTTCAAGCTGTGTTCCGTAATTTGAAAGCGGAACTGGGTTTAGCTGGCAATGAGGATCACACATTATTGCTAAGGGGATTACTATTGCAATTATTAGCATTGACAATACAGATACGACGAGAAGAGGGTTCAGGAAGCTCACCATAACAAAGTACGTGTCGTCAAAACTGGAAAAAAACATCACTGTATAACCGCAATTAAGGCCTGCAGTCAATGACAAGATACACAGTTTGGATGAAACCTTTTCCCTCGGAACCAAGAAAAATTGAAAAATTACTTCATGTACTACAGCAGACAACTAGGCTATCAAAAAAAATCAAATCCCACCTATATTAAATGCCCATGTTATTTCGAATGCATTCATGATTATCATAGTTTCCAGTAGTGTCAATTCATCTTTTCCCCAAGAAGCAATTATAACCAATAATCAATTTACTAAAGAAAAAATAACAAAATGATACAAACACTTATGACAGAAGCTAGAATCAAAGTGTCTCTTTTTTTCCTCGAATTGATCTTGGATATCAACGTGTTTACTCCTGGAACTGTCTGTAAAAGGGAGTAGATTTTGGATTGGGCATTGTTCAAGTAACTTCTTTGTCTGAATAATTCATCTCGAGTTTCAGCAGCTTGGGCAAGTAATCTGTCAGCTAATGAATTTGCGTTGTCAGCACGAACTCTCTCGTCGAGCATATACCCTTCTTCACTAAGGCCGTTCCCTTCTGCGTTCAATCTTTGAGTTCTCTGTTTATGGGCCTCAATATCTGATCTAACTGAAAACAACAAATTTAATCTGTTTCTCTCTTGTTTTATTGAGTTTTTGAGTCTTCCAAAATTACTCCAATGTTCGCCCAATATTTCTCTATGTCTCTGTAATTGCTGTAGCTTGCTTGCTGGTAAGTTTGTTTCTAATTTGGAGGCTCTGTTCAAAACCGCTATGACATCCTCTCTCTGTAATTCGTTCGATTAGTATTATTTCGGATCCAGCATCAAAATCTTGACTTACCTTATGTAACAACTCATCAATTTGTTTTTCCAAGCCCAATTCTTCATCATTGGCAGTACCAGTATTAGCTTGTGCAAAAACCGCATAGCGATTCAACAAACTTTCAGTTTGATTTTCTAATGACAAGGCTTGAGATCTAGTTTGTGGAAATGAAGATGACATTTTTACGTTCAAAATTTAGTGCATGCACTTGTAAAAATCACCACTCAATGGCTGTTGCAATAGCTGTTACGATATATGAACAGGACTGTAAGTAATGATACCAGCAACTCTCAATGCTATCAATTTTTGTGGTTCAACTTGTAACAATTAATTTGATAATCGAAATTACATTGATATAGCCATTACGTGTAAGGGAGACGATTTACGCTTCATATAGCCGATAGCGTAATTTACAGTATTAGTTAAAGTGCAACACAAATATATTACTTAGTTTCCAGCATCAACACTATTGATGTTTTGGATGTATTCATAAAAGAAAGCTATTAATTGTAAGTGAGAATCAAATTCAATATTTTCGTCCACACTGTGAATTTTGGAATTGAGTTGATCGCTCACAGCCGGGGTATATCGATATATATTTTTGGTCAAATTCCAATAATGTCTAGTATCAGTATTTGCAGGCATTAAAGCTGGGGCAATGACGACAGCAGAAGTCAAATTAGGGAAAACTATGTCTTCAAAAACATGTCTTGTTGTTCCAGCAAGAAATTCCCAGATTTTTCCGCTAGAAGGAGAAACTGGGGCAGGATCCAACCAAGTGCCAGAGTATGACTTGACTTCGAAGTACCCATTGTTCGTTGCTGGTAAAATGTCTTCACCAAAGTATCTGATACCTAGGTTGTATTCCTTAGCAATTTTAACAACTCTTTCCAAAAAACGAGATTTAATGGCATCAACTGATGATTCAACTGCAATTCTGTGATTGATTATGAGGCTTGTGTGTTCTGGTAGGGCATTGGATTTGGCTCCACCGCGGACAATGTCAACTGATTGAGAAGTTCTGATAAGATATTTAAAAGTGGGAATGGAGGAAATGTACCTTACAACTTTTGAGTTTGCTACTTTATCATACCCTGCCCTCATAATGTTCTTCTTCAATTCTTTGTCAATGTTCAGATTAGCTGCCACACATTGCATGAGCTGAAGTATTGGGCTGGAAGCATCTAGTAATGGTTCATATGGATCTTGTTCAATAGCAACAACTAAATCGCTCATAATTCCAATGTTTGTATGGTCGGGGGGAACAGACGAATGACCACCAGGAGTTGTCAATTCCACTGAAATGTCGATATAACCCTTTTCAGCTACGGCTGGAATACCAAAAAAGTGGCCATCTTGTTCAATTATACCAGCACCTTCGTCCAAAATGGCGTAGATAGAGTCGCGCCCATACTTAGCCTCTAAGAACTTCGATAATGAGGCAGCTCCACGAACTCCGTTTGCTTCCTCATCAAACCCAAAAGACAAAATAACACTTCTTTGAGGAACAAATTCATCGGAAATGAGTAACTCTACGGTTTCCATCAATCCAATCAAGAGATTTTTACAATCTGAAGCACCGCGGCCGAAGAGAAACTTTCCATTATAATGGCCGCTGAATGGAGGATGAGACCAGTCATCAATCGTATCCTTCTGAACAGGAACAACGTCCTGATGCGCCAATAAAAGCAAAGGTTTTAAATCTGCATTTTGACCTTCCCATATTAAAAGTATTCCATGGGTATTGACGGTCTCAAAGTGTAAGTTTGCAAAGACACTTGGAAAAGTCTTCTCAAGGTATTCTTGAAATTTTTTGAAGTGTATCCACTTTTCCGGTGCATCTGGAACATCTGGTAAGTTATCTTCAACAGTGGTATCAACTTGGACGGCACCTGATAATTTAGCTGCGGAACTTTCTCTGAAACTACCATCGTTGATTACTTTGAAAACTGTATCAGAGCCACCCAAGAAGGAAGCGGGCTTGATTGGTTCATAAACTGGACAAGCTTGGTGCGCTCCTGCTTCAACTATCCCATCACTTTCAATAACAAAATTAATCCAATGCGAAATTGTGGAATCTGCTGGGGAGAAAAATAAATAGGTCCCTGCTATGAACAATACGATCGAGGTATTCAACAAAAGACGATCTAATCTCCTTGTCTTGGACCCTGTGGCTGTCTTATATTTTCCAAGCATCGTTCAACTCAAAACAAGTATATCTAGAAGGAATATAGTATTTTGGTGTTTTCAATTTTCATGGGTTTTGGTTATTTCATTGATCATATATCCTATTGCGGTATCAATAGCAATAGATAAGATGTAGTATGGAGTATCAAATACGGGACCAATTCGTATTCGGCAATTTCCTCTGTATCTAATCGCTGGGGCCAAATACCGCCGGTTGTATTTGGCCGGCTCCTCTATCGTGTCTATATGCTGCGATAAACACCTGCGAACAAATGACTCCTACGTTACATTTCGCAAAATCATTAGACGTGATGGTGGAGCTGCTTTAGAGACGTGGTATCCTGGTCTGTTCCTATCTGATAGACAGCCAGGGTTTTAGGCAGATCTGGAGTTGCTCGAGCCCCAAGGCCCTCGACCTGCGTCGGCCCTCTTCTTTCAACAAGACATAGCGATGTCTTCGCTGAAACACTTTGGGAACACTGACCGCTGGCCTGTCCCAATGCAACAGTGTCCGTGCTCTCACAGAGAATGCTCTTGCTTGAGGAAATGGCCCACAAGAAGCTATAGCGCGAGCCTCTGGGAGAGCGTCATACTTCGTCTAGTTCTCTCATCAAAAAAAGAAAACAGGCGCTTTCTCCCTCGATCTTTCCGCGCCATTGACCTTCACAAGTCGCCATCCATCATGGCATCCACCGCTATTTCTATTGACACCAACTGAATCGATGGCCCTGATCCATCAGCTAAGCGCCCAGCTCTCGTTGCTTGTTACAGCGGGCAATACAACATTTCTTATTTGTGCAATATCCAAATCACACGTGCCATTCGCGGGCAGTTTTGTTTGTGACTGCTTTTTCCCAAAACGGCCAAACGCAGATTTTGATAGCACGTCGTTTCGAAGTGTTTCGTAATGGCATTATGGTAAAGCAGAGGGTAACCGGCATTAAACCTCCATCTTCATTTTTCACTATATCAGCACAACAGATAGAAGACCCAATACCTGTTAGCTAAAACTGCATATAACAACAAAATGTCTACCGAAGCTGCTATTTCCTACGCCTCATTAATCTTAGCTGACGCTGAAATTTCTATCACCTCCGAAAAATTGTTGGCTATCACCAAAGCTGCTGGTGCCTCCGTTGACAAAGTACGTATACATCCTCAAGAAGAGCGAATCCAAAGTCTAGCTCCTTTGCACAGGCAGGTGATGAGAGAAAACTGGGCCATATTGGGTCAATTTTTGAGCACGATTTTGATTCCCGATACATTGCGTGTTGAATAGGATACTAATGTTGTTAGGTCTGGGCTGATGTCTACGCCAAAGCTTTACAAGGTAAAGACTTGAAAGAATTATTATTCTCATTCGCTGCTTCTGCTCCAGCTTCTGGCTCTGCTGCTCCAGCCGCTGCTGGTTCTGCTGACGCTCCAGCTGCCGCTGAAGAAAAAGCTGAAGAAGAAAAAGAAGAATCTGATGATGACATGGGATTCGGTTTATTTGATTAAACAACTAAGTTTTTTAAATAAATTGACTCATAAAATAATTCAAAATAAATATAATTTGTTCATTGAAAATGATACGTTGTATATTAGATAATCTTTCCCGTAGCTTCGTAGATCGTGATTGATTCCATCCACTTTGAGCTGGTGCTATCCTTTTCAATGTGTGATTCTTCAAGATGTATTTTATTTATGGCTCGATATTGGCCTACCGTCTTGTACTCGGTTCACCTTATATAAATCTTTTCACACTGGAATGAAAACTCGATCTACTTTTGTTTGGCCATCGCGTTCGTAATGAACTCCAATGGTCTCTTTCACGTAAAGGTTTGGTCTACCGACTCTCTGTACCACAGTTATGAATGCCCATAAATGAAAATAGCGGGCAAGTTTGAAACGGTAACTAAATCTCGGATGCATATGATGATTACGCATCTTATCAGTGAATTATTATGGAGCCATACCTAATTATACTACAACCTTCCATTTCTTAAATCATCGATCCTATATAAAACTCACCATGTTTTCTTTAGATTTGACTGTCAGATTCTTTTTCACTTGAAGTGAATCTTTGAGTTGAGATGGTATCAAAATCAGCTACATCAATCAGGGTGCTTTTCACTTTGCTTTGCACTTTCACGATTATAGCAGTGCTTTCGACTTCAGAGAGCCTAAATGTTAATAACTTTCCTTTGATCAACAAATCGTTGCCACAATCATTCATAAGCAAATACTTTTCCAGTTTTGATCCCGATAATGAAGCTGTTGACATCCAAGCTACCTGCCCAATATATCCACCCATCAGACCAAAGTCATACAATAGGAATAAGTTAAAACTAGCTAATATTATATCAAGTAAATCATTCCGCACGAAATCAGCACAAAAGTTATCGAAGGCTGTCAAAATTAATACTTCAGTATATGATGATGATCCGTCAGTGCAGCAAAACCCAAGACTTTGGGATTCAAGATTTAAACCATTTCATGAATACCTTCGCCAAACGTTTCCTTTGATTCATCAAAATTTGAGGGTGGAAAAGGTAAATCAATGGGGATTGGTGTATACCTGGAGAGGAAGCAATCCAAGAAAGAAACCTGTTTTGTTGATGGCGCATCAAGACGTTGTTCCGGTTCCAAAGGAGACTTTATCCCAATGGAAGTATCCACCATTCGAAGGGGTTTACGATGGTGAATATCTTTGGGGAAGGGGTTCAGCTGATTGTAAAAATTTGTTGGTTGGAATTTTGGAATCCATAGAAGAATTGATCAAAGATGGTTTCCAACCAACCAGAACAATATTGCTAGGTTTTGGATTTGATGAAGAGATCTCTGGAAGCAGGGGTGCTAGGAATATAGCAAATTACTTACTTGAAAGTTACGGGAGAAATTCATTGTACGCTATTCTTGATGAAGGTGGTCAATCTCTTGTTGAACAAGAAGGTGTTGTTCTTGCATTGCCAGGTACTGGCGAGAAGGGTTATATAGATGTGAAGGTGGAATTATTTACTCCTGGCGGTCATTCATCTGTACCTCCTGATCACACATCCATCGGAATCCTCAGTGAACTTGTTAGTCTTATTGAGTCTACACCATTTGAAGGTATTTTTACCCCAAGAAATCCTACTTTCATGGAGTACCAATGTATTGCAGCTCATTCTAAAAGAATCAATAAAAATTTGAAGTCAGACATTTTGAACTCTTCCAAGAACCAGAGATCAAATTCCAAAGTCATTGACTACTTGTCGTCCTCCAAAGCTACCAGGTATCTTATTAAAACATCGCAGGCTATTGATATAATTAAGGGTGGAACTAAGTCAAATGCCCTTCCAGAGCATTCCGAAATAATTGTGAATCATAGGGTTGCCATTGAGTCAAACACCAACTCAGTTTTATCCAAAGATATCTCAAATGTAAGGCAAATTGCCTCTAAGTATAATCTAGGTTTGATTTTCAAAGACAAGACCTTGATTCCTGCAACCTCTAATGGCCATTTCATTATTTCAGCTTTAGAGCCATTGGAACCTGCTCCAACTACACCAATCAATGACAAAAAGTGGGAAATTCTAGCAGGTACGATCAGACACGCGTATGAGGAAATTGCTTATCCTAATAAATTTTCAGAGCCAATTATCGTTGCTCCAGGTATAGCTACAGGTAATACAGATACTAGATATTATTGGGATTTGACCAAACATATCTATAGGTATAGACCCGGTATCGTGACGACTGTGGAGAGTGGTGCACATGGTATTAATGAGCACATTCCATTTGATTCTCATTTACTGATTATTGTATTCTATTACGAATATTTACAAGCAATTGATGAAGTTGATGATTGAAATACTTACATTTGAATTACAAGGGATTTTATATTTACAAGACATTTTTCAGTCTCACATTTTTCCATAGCGAAAATAGATTACTATATACATTAACTAATGAAGTTGATAACCATACAAAACTTTCAAGTGGGACAACTCATATCTCAATTTGTGAGTTTATTTGAAAAAATTGTGTAATTGTTTTAACCACAAACCATACTCTAAGTTTTCTTTACGTTCAGAGTAGGCAGCAATCAAAGTTCTCAAATCGTCATTGATACCTCTGTCGGTCAAGTAAGCGTCAATGGAGTTTTGTAAATCTGGATCTAATTGATTGAATGGACAACCAGAATATTTCAAAGTTCTAGATTCGACACTTTCGGCTTTGTTTGATAAAGCTTCTTCAACATTGTCATATGGAATGATGCTTTCAACAAAGTATGAGTCTTCTTCCAATCTGTATAATAAATCGAAATAGAGGGCATTTTTTTTAACAGTGTTCTCGATGACAAGTTGAACACTGGCAAATGCATCCTCAAGAGGAGTGTCATCATACTCGTCGTTTTCGATTTCGTCCATTCTGTATGGTAAACTAACAATTTGAGAAACATTGAACTTTACGTAAATTTTTTCATCACCTTTTTGACCAACAAATTGACCAGTGGCTGAACCATTAGCTTTCAAAGGTTCGTAAGTGAATATGGTGTTTTTGAATTGGTTAGCAAATTCTGGGGTATCTTCTTCAAAAACTTCGTGTTCATATTCTGATTTCAAAAGATCAGCAACTTCTTTTGAGTGAGAGTCATCAAATTTGATAGTTGATGTTTGAAAGGATCTGGCGATTGGGTATGTAACTCTTAAAGAATTTGGTTTGGCCAAGTTAGCACAGGAAACCTTAGTTAAAGTACGGAGTGACTGGGTTAAAAGTCTTGACATTTTTTGATATGATATTGGGATGTTTGTAAATTATAAGGATATGTTTAAAAAGAGCTCTTTTCATTGCCACAAATTTTTCATACCAGAATATATTATGGGCGGGTAACCTACACTGAACATCTTTCAACATGATCTATCTCTATGTACAATAGTGAGAGAGCCAGTGATTGAGAGTCACTTACTTTATTTCTCTAGGGGTGCCGTTCCAATTGTTTCGTTCAAGATATTACTGCGTAAACATTAGTTTTGGGTGAATTGAATCTTTACGGAAGTAGCGATAATTGTTTCTGAAAAGGATGCAAAGCGCAACTCAAATCCCAACAAGCCATTGCCCGCGTCCATCACTGGTATTGCTAATAGAGATAACTTTATATTGATTTTCCACAAACGTTGTTATTCTACACTATAATGGCCTAGCCGTTTCTGTTAAATATGTATATTTTAGAAATATAAAAAATACTCCGCGACGGGGAATTGAACCCCGGTCTACCACGCGACAAGCGGTAATTCTAGCCACTAAACTATCACGGATTTTGTATATTCTTTTTAAATCCTAATAATATATATGGTGTGTAGCTTCAAGTGAAAAGAGTTTGTCCAAACATAGAAATGCTTTCACCGAAATGAGAATAGAATAAACAAAAAGCTGTTTATCACACTTCTTCCCTAACTCAAAACGGGGCACTAGCAAGTAGAATTTTTTTGATTGAATAAGCTGACTCGCGTCGTGGCTTGAAAACTTGCTTTGAGATTTCATTATATACCCGAGTCTTTGGCTTACCATGTGACCTCTACTGGGGGAAATTCACTAGTTAGCCTATCAGCAAGCTTGACTCACGGCCTCCGATCAACCAACAAAAACTACGCATTTTGATTAACACCTGAAACCTTGCCTGGATTATAAGCTTTGCAGAGATATCATTCCTTTCCGCTGAATTGAAGTTGCGAACACTCAATCACTCACATCCATGTTTGACATGTTGTGTCTTGATTAGTAATAAAATGATTATCATTAATAATCAGGAAGATCTCTGGTCGTATACTTGTAGTTAAGTATGACATCATATAATTCAACTACTACTCCACAAAAACTCTTGAACAAGGTGATGTTCCAACGAAACGGGAGACACCCAGATATCATCTAAAACACATACAGTCAGGTATGTGTATATACATATATATATATATATTTATATATATATAACATTGCGAGTGATTTGAGTGACTCACGATCAAAGGTTGATGAAAGTGAAAGTTAGCCAATTACTCGAATCGTTAATGTAATCAACTACATGAGAATATAACTGTATTATTTATTATGGTGTACAAAACAATCATTCAACTGAACCACTAATTTATTGGAAGTACTATAATGTAAAACTGTACTGAACATTTGGCAAAAATAAAAAAAGTATAGGAAATCACAAGAGAAAAATCCCTGATTATAGTAATAATCTATAGTACACAATGCATTATAAAATATCAATTGTATAATAAGAATCAAAACGTTTGAACTGGATTCGACTGTATTGGTTATGGTTGTGTCATCTCTTCTCTCCAGTCTACTTCAAGACTATGAAAAAATGATACTGTTTGAGACTGTGAACGGATTCTTATTATTATTATTATTATTGTTGTTGTTTGGAATTATTGGAATTTGAAATTAAAATGTGTGAGTTGATTATTGAATTTTAGTGAAAAAAATTTTGTTTAATTAATATCAATCATCATTATCATTATTATCATTAAGGGGAGCTCAGCTCCACTAAAAAATTTATAATTTCTCTATTGAATCAAAATAGTCTTGAACAAAACCAGAACATCTTCTAAATCTTCTGTCTAAGTATTTCTCGTAAATTGAACTGTGATTTGATTTCGCCTCGCGACAGTTTTCTAACAAAATCTCCGCCAAAGGTTTCAACTGTAATTCGGTATAACCTGAATAAAAAACATGTAATTCAGTCCAGTCACCTTTGTTCAACAATTGTCTCGACAAATAATGAGCACCAGATGCGAGCCAACTTGGCTGAGAGGCGACAAATCTGTAATCCATTATTGTTATTTCCAACAAATATTTGGCTAAAGTTCTCGTTTCATAGTCGTAATCATCGGCTTTACTTGTTCTTCTCAAAAAAGACATTGGTCCTGGCCAACCCATATCGAACTCCAAAACATCGATCATGAACCTTTCAGCTTTCAATAAATCATCTGTGGTGTAAGCATTATCAACCATATAAGCAATCTCTTGCACACTTGGACAATTGATCTCTTCGTATTTTGCAGCTATAAACAATGCCACAGCTCCAACTAATTGAAACCTAGACAATGAAACTTTACGTTTGCTCAAAAATCTATCAATGTAGTTTACGGTCAAAAATAATGTTTCAGGCAATAAGTTGAATCTACCATGAACCTGAACAATCCAATCTATCAAAACATTTCTCATTTCCCACTTCAACTCATCTTGATTGTTCATGTATCTTGGATTGGGTGATAATCTGATTTCCAATTCATGCAAATAATTGAAAATTTCAGGTGCGTACTCACACACCATGGTCGCATCATAGGTATCCTCATCATTTTCATCTAAGGTTGTGCGAGAGTATTTTTTCATGATGTATTGTAGTTCCTCAAAGATCGATTTGTTCCATATTGGTTCCATTGGCTCCAAATCTTCAAGGTCACTCTCTGGGTCACTTTCTTCGATATCTTCACTTTCGTCCACCTCATGTTCTTGTATGTGTATCTGGTGGTGACTAGGCGCTATTTCTTGGTCAATGTCAGTGAAATCTTCTTCCTCATCTTCCTCCTCCTCATCGTCGTTCTCTTCTTCCTCTCCGTTGTTGTTGTTGCTGTTGTTGTTGTTGTTGCTGGTATCTCCCAACTTGCTTCTAGGCTCCCTCGATTGTTGTTGTGGGTGTGCGAGCGGAGGGATTTGGTGCACTAAATGGGCATTGTTATGCCCATCTTCCTTTATCGTATAAAAGTTCTGACTCTTCAACGATAGCTTCGCATCATTATGGTGGATTGTATTTGTGAATTTGGATGTTCTGTGTGTGTGTATATTTGACAACTTGGTAAGATCCGACAAAGCAGATCTCTTTTGTGGGTCCCTCATGATATTATGATATGTTGTTTTTATGAGTAGCAAATACAAAGATATTGGAAAGCTTTAACTTATAACTGGTGACAAAGGCTGACTGCGCTTTCCTAAGACAGAATTGGTTGAAACAAAACAAAAGTAAAAGAAAAGGAGTTTGTATATTATAAATAATACAAAATGAAATAAAACATTTGGAGTTTAAAGAGTTCTGATTGTAATTCTTTCTCTTAGTAAAAATTGTTTGTTTGTTTGTGTTTCGTTGTTGTTGCTATGGTTCGCAGCGGCTCTGCTTAAGCACGTGACTTTAAGGCGCAACCGAGATGCACATTACGAGGGCTGTTTGTTTTTCAATTGCCCCGGTTTCCAAGAGTTGCGACTTGCACAACTGAGGATTTTAGTAGGATACCCTTACCATTTTCCTCTTCTCTGGCGATTGTCACCAGCTGGCGGACGTCTCCAAGTGCTGGCGTTGGTTCTGCGAGAGCGGTTTTTTTTGTATCAGGCACTGGTGGTGGTGGTGAGAAGGGCTGTCGATTCGTGGTGGTGGTTATGTGTTGTTGTTGTGAGTTCAATGTTTACAATTCGCTTAACTCATACACAATCACCACCCATGTCTGCATATAATTGTTGCAATCACCCAGCCCATAGCTGTGGGAGCTCTTGCAACTTGCAACCAGCTTGTAAGCGAGACACAGCTGCGAAAGCATCGAAACTCCAAGGTGTTGGCCACTGGATGGTGGTAGGGAGCAGAGGTAAGAGTGGTTAGAGTCAAAGCGGTGCTGTTGGATGTGTGTCACCTCAATAACGCGTTTTCGCTCATTGGGGGAGCGCCCTCGGATTGCACAACTAATTTGTACACAACCACTAACACTTGTGAAACTAACATCATCTTTGTGACACTTAGTTTCTCACTCAGTACCACTCAGTATCTTCGCACCGGTTTGGGATAGACTACTGGTCCACATTAGGGTACGGTGGTTCCTTCTTTGGTATCGCGCTGGCGTCCCGTCGATGTGCTTCGGTACAAAAGAGGCAGAGTTCGTATTTTGAATAAGTGGTAGCCTCAGAGCGGTGAAAAGTCACTTCACGGAGATTGCAGTGCACTATCAATGGTTGGGTGGATCTGGAACCGCCCCTAACAGCCAGTAGTAGAATGCGACATACAATCCAGCTTTAGTGCCCTTTTAGATCGAGGTAGCTGTGTTTATTTCACGTGTGCTCCTAGACATGTGCCTGTGAAGTCCACCCCATATCAGGACCATTGACAGCTGAATTAGCAGTCCCGCATCTCTCCATACGTGGGTAGCGTCCATGCTATCTTAATCGCTGATTTGCGTCAGCAAGGTAAAGAGCATAGCTGAGTGAGGAAGAAGGCCAAATAGAATCCATCGGTGGTACTCAAAAAACAAGGTTACCCACTGGATCTATGGGTGCTCCCTTCGTGTATTTCCTTCTGGGGGTCTTCTGGGGGTCTTCTGGAGGAAGTTCAAGGGTGTGTCCTGAGAGTTGAAACAGATCCGGCACGCTCATTTCTTTAGTTGCTATTTATAATGTTGAAAAACGAATCACCAGGTACGAAGATCAAGGCGTGAGCAGATGGATTCTTTTTTGAAAGACAGCAGAAAATCGACTTCTAGGACAAAATCGAAACAAGACATTATGCAACCATTGAAACAGATATAGTAGATCTGATAGCAACATTCAAAAACAAATCGCTTTCAACTTCTGCTTCCAAATGCTCTTTCTTTAAAATATCTTTCACAAATTTGTATTTATTGAAGACGTATTCATGTTATTCGGTCTCGAAAAGTAGGCGTTGAGTTTTCCAAGATCGGAGACCATATCGCGAAATTTATTTCATCGCTTCACCTTCTGTACAATAAGGAGTCTCTGATTCAACATACTGACTCACAACTATGTCTGAAGATGATAGTACAAAATGGAAGGACGTAGATAGTGTTTTTGAAAGATTGGGCAAAAAAGTTGGACCAATCGATTGTATGTCCATCAGCAAAGATAAAAACTCTTACAAGAAAGACAATTTTACTTTATTTGATAACCTTTTGATGATGGTTGAGAAAAGCCAATTGGTAACAGACAAAGAAATCACTGAAACTACTAGGAGCCAGCTAGAGGTGGAAGAGGCTATATCAAAAATCTACGAAAGCTTGTTGGAAAATGGGATAATGGACGAACCGTTTTTCTTATCAAAGCACTTGAACTATTTAGAATTATCGTTGATGAAAGCACTTCCATCCCCTTTCAAGTCGTTGGATGCTTCTCATCCGTGGATGTTATATTGGATAATAAATGCGAACACATTGCTTCACGACAAAATTCCCAGCGATGTCAAAGTCATGGTATCACAAAAATTGAGGACCTGTCTAAATGAAACAGGTGGGTTTGGTGGTGGCAAAGGCCAAGTTTCTCACGCTGCTTCCACTTTTGCAGCGACCTTGTCCTTGTGCTTGATTGGTGATTATGACACTTTACAACAAATGAGGGAGTCGACTTATGATTGGTTTTTATCTCTTAAAAAAAGCGATGGCTCATTCTCTATGCATAAAGGCGGTGAAAGTGACACCAGATCCACTTATTGTGTTTTGATTACTGCCTCGATTTTGAATATATTGACACCTATGTTGATTGAGAACACCACAACATGGATAAAATCCTGTCAGACTTATGAAGGAGGATTCTCTGGGACCCTGAACAGTGAGGCCCATGGTGGTTACACTTATTGTGCCGTGGCAAGCTTGTGTTTGTTGCATCCAGCAACTGAGTTGGGCAGCCATTGTAACTTAGACTCTTTGATAAGATGGTGCTCATTGAGACAGTACCAACTAGAAGGTGGTTTTTCTGGTAGAACGAACAAGTTGGTAGATGCCTGTTATGCTCATTGGGTTGGGTCTGTATTTCCATTTTTAGAAATGGCATCAGGATGCAAGTCCTTATTCAACAGAGCTTCTTTGCAATCATATCTACTTAACTGTTGTCAATCGGTCAAGATTGGTGGCTTCAGAGACAAGCCTGGCAAATCCCAAGATTTTTATCATACTAACTACTCATTGGCTGGTTTGAGTACAGCCCAACATTTACTGAAATTCAATCGTGAGAAATACAGTGAATTATCTTCATCCCACCCTATAGATTGTGCTGCTTATTGTATTGACACTGTACCAGTTGACGACGATTCGATTATAACTATTGGAGAAAATGCCAATATTCTTGGTATAAATCCAATATTTGGTTTACCAATAGGAGTGGCCGAATCTTGTAAAGCACACTTTCTATCTATAGACAGTCACGACTGAAATGAGAACTGACTTACAAGTCATGAAATTATAACACCCTGTTAAACTGTAGTCTAATGCAATTTAGCCGCCCAATTCTGGTATTGATAGAACTCGATCCTATTAAGCAAGTTTCTGTCCCATTACAAATTGTAACATCACCGTCAATATGAGAAAATTGAAAATGAAAGTTTGAACCTTTTAATGATATATTGAGATATATGTGTGTTGTAGCATGATGTTTTGTTAGCAAGTTCCCTCTCTTTCTTGTTCTCTGATGGCGTAGTATTTTGCACCTCATTATAAGTACCCAATACGGAATGATTCCAAATCAACTTCCATAATTTTTGTCGATGTGTATATACCAATTGCCAATTGAAGCCTCCTCATATATGCCAAACATGATACCACTCATCCTACATCAAGTGTATACCAGTTAACACCTTGCTCCATTTTTTTCGTTTTCTTGAGATCGATTGTACATATTTATTTACATTTGGTTTGTGTATTTACTAGCAATACTACAAATACACTTCGATCGTTAAGTCATTCCTCCAATTCTATTCCAGAAAACATCAAAAGTAGAGTAATCAACAAATCATTCCATTGGAAACTATATGAACGATCAAAACGCCTTTATACTTGATCAATTTCAAACAATTACAAATCACCAGTTTCTTGACAACGAAGCAACCCAAATTCTAGCGGCCAATAATTGGGATTTAGAAGTGAGCATTTTGAACTCATTTAGCTTGAATCCATCCATCAGTGATAATTTGATCAGAAACAGTCGGCAAGTTTTGATGAGCAATTCAAACGTAACTAGCATTGACAATGCAGGGGATCCAAATCAGCGCCTGATTGGCAATGCAAATTGGTTCAGAAGATTATGGAACGGGGGATACCAGCCAGTTCAACTCAGTGAAATACCTGGATCCTTTCCCACAGAACAAGAACAAAGTACAAATTCCAAATTGAAGGACAATGTTGTGTTGTACGTACAGTTACTACTTTTGAAGCCAATTGAGGTTTTTTTCAAAACCTTTTTGATGATAGTCTATAAATTGACGAAATTCAAATTTTTTGCAAAAATCATTGGCTATCCTTCAAATAGACTTGCGAGCTATTCAGAAGCCAAGATTATCGATCCCGCCGATAAGGCTAGAACCTTCATAAGAGACTTTGAGGAGAACTATGGTATAGCAGAAAACCTCACACTTCCCTTTTTCCAAGGAAGTTATACCCAAGCATTGTATATCAGCAAGAAAACAGTCAAATTTTTGCTCGTATATTTACAAAGTGAAGAACATGACGATAAAGCAAGATTTATCAATGATATTCTTTTGACCCCAACGCTAATCAATTTAATTACCTCGAAAGATATTTTGATTTGGGGCGGCGACGTTAGTCAAAGCGAGTCATATCAGGTTGCAAACTCTTTACAAGCGACTAAATTTCCATTCATTGGATTATTGTGTCTTACTACAACATCAGTAGAAAGGCCTAACGGTACCGAAACAACTGCTCCAACTTTGTCTGTTATATCCAGAATCCAAGGGTACTCTAATCCCAATGACGTTTTGAAAAGAATATCTGACAAGATAAGCAAATATGAAAACATGCTCATAAGTATAAGAGCAAATAAGCAAGAGGAAGATTTGTCTCGTTTGATAAGACAGCAGCAAGATGAAGCATATCAAAGAACACTTGCAAGAGATAGGGAAAGACATAGAAGGAGGGCAGAACAATTAGAAAGACAAAGAGAGGAACGGTTCACGCAGGAACAAAATGCTCTTTTATCCAATAAACGTGACAGGTTCATCAGATGGAAGTCTACGACTTTCCAAGATGAACCAGCTGCCGATGCCGACAAGAAATCATATGCCAGGGTCGCAATCAAACTAAATACAGGCGAGAGAGTTTCGCGGAAGTTCGATCAAAACTCAACCTTGGATGACATCTATTTGTTTGTGGAATTGTATCAAAAAGATTTGCTAAACAAAAATGTCGAGGAAAACTTCAACGTCAGTGAGTTTGACAATTTCAAGTATGAATACAATTTCAATTTGATCTCCCCAATGCCTCGAGTCAAATTGGAGCCAGATCCAAACGTTTTAGTAAGGGATGAACGGGCAGTTTGGCCAAATGGTAATTTAATGATGGAAGACAAATAAGGGAAAATTGAGGAATATGCGGTTTGGGGATTTTACAATAAATAGATGTTTTACAACAAAAGTTTACGATTGTGCTAGTGTACATTCTTTTTTTGGTTTATTTGGTGACTTTTTTTTTGCTCTTTTTGCTCTTCTTATCCTTCTTTTTCAATCCAACCATGCCGTTTTTTAATACATTAACATAATCGAGCCAGAATTTATCCAAATTCGACGAGTCTATGACAGTAGAGTACTTCTTCTTCTTACCTTTATCCTTCGATTCCCCGTTAGTCGCTCTCAACAATATAGAGTACGTTTTGTCTGACAAGACCGGTTGGTATATGACTGGCTTTGAGGAGGACAATCTCGACACATCCGACAAAGGCTCACTTCTTTCAACCTCAGGTTCTGATACTTGATGAATATTAGTTTTCAACATACTCCAAGAAGCCGAGTGTGGGCCAACTTCAATACATACATCTCTTTTGCGTCAAGTACACTGATGATTCACCATTCGATTCCTTCAACAACTGAGAAACGGAGACCAAAAACTCCAGAAATTAGTATAACTGTTCTCTTATTCATACTCCACTCATGTCAAATACTCACTTCATCGTTTGTCAATCTTCCCATTGCGTTACACTTGTATTTTTCGACTGGAAGTGTTTATAATCAACTGATTTGATCAATTTGCTCATACTAACTTACTGGTATAGTGAAGAAGCTCCAGCAAATGGAAATCTAAAAGTCGGGTAATACCATACCGCCACGTATTGTAATGTTTTTTAAATAGGTAATATGTGGCTAGATCACTTTTGAATGGCACTAGCCTCGGCATGCTATTTTCAGTAGATGGCCGACAGAGCTTATCTATGAAACTTCAATCTCAAATCTGACAGCCTTGATTTGTTTTGGGAGAATTTGTTTCTAGGAACACATTTCCTTCGACAACAAATAAACTGGTTTCCCATAGCACAAGCTGGGCTTTTTAATCAAAGAAAATTATTCTGTTTTGAAAACTACTATACAGTCGAAGCAGCACCTGGAAAAATTATAGTCGGCGAATAATCACTGAAAGTTCATAGGTATATCCATCTCTGGAAACATGAGTCAAAACGATCACAAAACACATATACAGGTCAGGTTGGTATCCTTGATCACATCGATATTTGTATCTTTGGCATCCGGTACACCCTACTTGTATGGGGTTTTCTCCACTCAGCTAATTGAGCGGTGTGGACTAACAGCGACGGATTCCGCGCTTGTATCGTTCTCTGCAAACATAGGAACAGGAATAGGTGGTTTTTTTGCGGGTTTAATGATCGATAAACAAGGACCCCAGTGCTCAATACTAGTGGGTGCTCTCTCTGTATTTTGTGGCTATTATTCGTTGTATGAGGCATATCAGCGGAAGGTTGATACCGTGTATCTTTTGTGTCTACCAATGGTGTTCGTTGGATACGGTTCAATTACTTGTTATTTCTCAACATTGAAAGCAGCGCAGCATAATTTTCCCAACCATAGGGGTTTAGCTGGAGCTTTTCCTGTGAGTGCGTATGGGTTATCTGCTACCTTTTTCAGTGTCGTTGCTGCTTCATTTTTCGATGGGAACACGGGTGGTTTATTGAGGTTTTTAGCCTTGTTTACGGGTTTGGTAACATTTATGGGGAGCTTTTTTGTCAGAAATTTCGACAATCAACTTGACTGTGAGGATGACTGTGAGCAAACAATGTCCATCCCTAACTATGGGTCATCTGGTGGTGTTCGAAATTCTTTGGGAAATGCTGACAATTGGGTGAAGAAAACAGCGGTTACCACGACCTCCGAAACAGTCAACTTTTGGGAGAGAAGAAGAATATCCCTCCGAGGTTCCATATCATTCTGGGGTATCGGAAACAGATCTGCTCGTGGGTCGACCTCATCAGCAAATTCTACAATAAATGAATCGAGACCTTTAATGAACTCTGTGTTGGTTAGGAATAACAGCTCAGTATTTGATGATAATGAATCAACATATTCCATCCGCGTCAAATCAAATGTACCCGGCTCCACATTAGAAGTCATAAAAGATATCCTGACGTCAAAGTTGTTCCTTACTTATTTTCTTATTTTGACGTTTTTGGCCTCCGTTGGTCAGATGTATATTTTTGTTGTCGGATTTATGGTCACAGCGCAGTCAAACAAACCAGCACATGATTACATAAATAGTGAAAAAGCACAGGCACTCCAAGTTTCAATCATATCAATCGCCTCTTTTGGAGGAAGATTGATTTCAGGCATAACATCAGACTTCATCTACAAAAAATACAAATGTCAGAGATTGTGGGTTATTTTTGCTTCGTGTATAGTTCTGCTTATTGGTCAGATATGCGCCTTGTATATTGACTCGGTGAGTAGCTTGTGGATACTATCATTGTGTATGGGTGGTTCTTACGGCTTGATATTTGGTACATTTCCAGCAGTTATAGCAGATAAATTTGGGACTACCAATTTTTCGACAATTTGGGGTTTTATATGTATAGGTCCAGTTATAATGTTTTTTATGTTGAATAAGTTGTTTGGTAAAATCTACGATTCTCATAGCGTTGATGATCGCAACGACTTTGGTGAAGTTATAAGGGTCTGCAAGCTAGGTAAAGGGTGTTACGAAGAAGTTTTCAAATTGGGGGCTGGAATTTGCTTGTTTTTGTTTTTTTTGATTTTGTTGGTTATCCGTACTCAACGGAAAACATGATGTGCTTTATAAAAGTGATAAATAGGTTTTTTACACATAAATCTAGATATATGATTTATTATGAATGCTTGTAATGGAACCAAAATCGTAGAATTGTTCCTATAAACAAAAAATATCTGGAAAGTAGAAATGCTTCTGAATTTAAGACCTTGTATTCCTGAAAAATTATACTAATTTTTTCGTCCTCAAGCTCTCTATACTTCAATAGAAGTTTCAAAGACTATAAGCACCTAAACGACACAAAATGTTATTATCACCAGCCGAAAGGTCATACTTGTTTGATTCTTTAACGCAATCTCCACCTATAAGGCCAGATGCCCGATTGATCAATCAGTTCAGACCTCTAGAAGCAAATACATCTTTCTTGCCCTCATCGAATGGATCTGCTAGGTTAAGATTGGTAGATGGAAGTGAATGTTTAGTCAGTGTCAAATCCAAAGTTGTTTTAACAGCAAATGAAACGAGTTTGATTGAATTTGACGTTGATGTTTCGGGACACAGAGACGACTCTAATTATGTATCTAACTTGAAATTCAACTTGATTGATTTGATAAATAAGAGATTCCCACATGAACTATTGAAGTTGACGTCGAAATATAGCACCAAATTATTTGTCGATTGTGTGGTGATATCACATTCATCATATCCTCTAAGCTTGCTATCATTTACTTGCTATTTGGCTTTGAAAACAACCAAGCTACCTTTATTAATCAGCGAGATTAACGATGAAGACATAGTTGAGGAACCCACATTTTCTGATGACTGGAATAACGCAAGATTATTGTCAGAGATGAGTCCAAAGTGTTCAAATTTTCAACCTCCGATTTATATAGTTTTAGGTATCATAGGCAAAAATATTATTTTTGACCCGTCTTTGGAAGAGGAGCAAGTATTGGAAAACGGTTTGATAATAGGATGGTATAATAAAAAAGTCATCATGCCCATCACTAATATAAATGCTTCCTCCAATTCTAATTTAAAAGGTGTCAAGCAAAACTCCATTTTGGATGGTATAAGCCTAGTCAATAAAAATGCAAATTCAATTATAGAAGCTTTAGACAATATAATCTTGCAAGATAGTGATGATGGGGTAGTATTTCAGCTGTACTCTTAATCAATCTACAACTCTACAGTTCAATTTTGTAGTCTATCTCAATATAATACATTTGAAAAATAAATCTGGAATTTTGTTGTGTATGAAAAACTAATTAACAATGTTGACTGGAGTAAGCATGAACAATAACAGCAGTTGCCGTTTGGATATTCATCGATCTCACAACTCCAACTTGTTTTATTTCAACACAAAAATCTAACTCGGCCAACAACTCACCTGGTACCCCTTCTTTCTCTCTACCTAACAAAATTAAAGACTTTTTAGGGAACTTCAACTCATTATCTAACACAACTGACTTGTCAGTCTGTTCCAAACCAATTAAGGTATATCCCTCCTTTTTCTTTTCTTTGAAAAAAGAGATTATATCTTCTGGTTTCAACTCCAAAATCGGCATCCATTGGTCAGCAGTAACCGCAACACTTTTGAACTGCGAATGATTTTTTATTTTAATATCATGAACTGTCAATAATCCAGCACCTAAAACATCACACAATCTGCAAATACCCCCCAAATTAGGTGCCTTGTCAACTAAAGAAGACACCACTATCAAATCGCTTCTTTTGACATCACCCCCTCTTTGCTGTTGGGCATCTATATCCATGATACTCGACCAAGCACCACTTTTTGTTTGTAAGGGTGATTGCTCGGTGGCACTTATGTTCAAATTTTTTAGTCTGTTTTGAAGTTGGAGTTGATACTGATTTTTCCGTTCTTTGACCCACAACTCTTTCAAATTTTCACCTACGGGTATTCTAGCAAATTCAAGTTGCTCCTCTGACAAATTTTTATAAAAAGTTTCTTTAGTTATGAAGTCTACATTTCTATCGGTAAGTCTCAATAGAACACCTCCGGTCAAGCTGACTAGAGTAAAATCTTTCTTTATGTCCCAAAGCAAAGCATCACCACTTCTGTATTGATCAAAAGCTTCAGATTTTGTAGCAGTAGTGAACATATTCTGTAGTATTTCCAACATATTCGGATCAATCTTCAATTGTTTTTTAAGTATTTCTGGGAATATTGAGCAAATCAAAGATAATGAAAAATGTCTAGTAATAGCTTTGTTAGACGTAGAAGCAGGAATTATTATTGCCAACAACCTTGACAATAACTCTGTCTCTTTATCAACGGGTAAATGTTGAGTCATTAAATATAATATTCTCTCATATGCAGCAATAGTATTTGGCTTGTTACCGTTTTCCAAATAGTCAACTAAATCTGTGAAAATAAACTCAGTTAGTTCATCGCTTTTTAACAAATTCAATGAGATTATCCACTCAATGTAAACTCTCGCTAATGGACTTGGATCCTTATGTAAATAGGTAATAAATCTTTTCACATATTCTGGGAAGACCTTGGATTCAACAATTTTGTCAAAAATGGTAATTATAATTGTGTACAACTGAATTCTTTTCCACTCTTCGGCACCGTCTGTCAACCTAATAACCTTGTATAAATGAAACTCTTCTTCGTTCTGATCAATGAACTCAATTATAGACCACGCAAAATCTGATGTTTCGATTGAACTTAATATAGTCAATAAATTGATTCTGGAACTGATTTCGTCTAAACCGTATGTTTCTTTGTATATATCTCCAACGAAACGAATTTGACTATCATATAATTTACCAATAATATTTTCCAATTTGAATATATTGTTTTTCAATTGAGACAAAATAAAACCTCTAACAAGAACCTCTTTCAACCAGTAAGTACTCTCAAACTCTTTTTGATGGTGGATTTGATAGTTTGAGATTTTTTTGCTCAAAGTGGGTAGAAGACACCTTCTACCAGTGGAACACTCTATAACGGACTTACCAAAATACAATAAGTCATCAGCAATAGAAACATTCGAGACTGAATGTGATAAAATTTGAGGATGGTATAAAGTTTCAATAATGAGTAAATGCAAATCTCTTTGATTCAAAATCAATCTCTCGTCAATTAAATCTTTCCAAATCGTAATCAAAATTTTCACAAAATGGGCGACATCAGAACTACTAAGATTGAAATCACCAGAAATTATAAATGATAATAATGTAGTCAAAGAAATATAACTCTGGTAGTAGGCAGTTATGTCCATGTTTCCTTTCAAAATCAGAATTAGTTTTGTGATAAATTCTGGGGTGATATCGTTGATTTCAAAAGAATTGAGTAAAAGTTTGTAGTATTGGTCGTAAAGCTCATCTTTCGTTTTATAGAAATCTTTGGAAACCTTTTGAACAGGTAATTTCGATAAAATCGAGTTGAAGTCATATAACTTTTCAAAGTTCCAAATATCAATCATATTATCAGAGTTGTAAATGATTTTTTTGGTAATGGCATTTAAAAACTGCAACTGATTGAGTGAATGTTTGATCTTGGATTGGTCTTTTGAGTTTATGTTGCAATTGATTGATTTCCATAATCCGGTGCAATCTATAGTAGACCAGAACCTGTGGTCAAACAAGATGGTATCGTTTATGAATAAATCATTTGATGACTTTTCGTATAACGAGTCTGCCCCAACACCGTCTGATAAATTCATGACAATTGATTTATACAAACTTGAAAAGCTAGAGTCATTCAACAAATCAACAATTTGAAATTCAGACAAATAAAGTTCAATCAATAATTGATTGGTATCGGAATGCGTTTTGATCAGCTCAAGTAGTTGGATGTGCTCAATATCCAAGTGCATTTCAAGGGACAACCCAATCAATATGACACTGAGGTTGGTATCCATCTTTGCAAATCCGTTTTTGATGATTGAAACCAACTCATCTTTCTCAATGTTTTTAACAAAGTAATCAATGAATAAATCAATATCAGCAACAACCAATTTGAACCCATTGAACTTCACGAAAGTGGCTAATTGATGAAGAAATCCTGTAACTCCAACCTTACCAAGATCAACATATAACAAGAATCTCAAATTTATAGTTTGAATTGATGTCTCAAACAATTCACCTTCTGCGTCAACTTCAAATAACTCTGTCAAATACTCTAAATGTTGGGAGTTCAAAATATTTTTTCCAGCTAGACCTTTTAATAAGCCCAACGCAACATATATTCTAGCAGGATCAAATGCATTTTTCAAACTAACTAACACTCGTAAAATAGAGCTAACTAAGTTTGATAAATCCGCCTCATTTTTGAAACTTATAACCATATCTTTGATATAGCTCATCAAAATTTCACCATACTCACAGTAATTTTCATTCACATCCTCTTTTTGTCTTACAATGAAGTGAGCTGCAAGCATTGCACTTGGAAGATAAATATTTTCAAAATACTTCAATCCATCCTTGAATAAAAATAAATTTTTTCTTGGGATAGATAAGAGTAATCCCAAAGAGAATTTCCTGATTGATTCCATAGTTGCTTTGAAACCTGTCGACAAAAGACAAAAACCCCAAGACGAGTGGACTAAAGAGTTAGGACTCATTAAGTGAATAATATCTTGAGAGGCAGCTTGCGACTGGTGCAATGAGGTGTCAATTCCTAAAATTTCAAACAAAGTGGTGAATCTTTCCCATTCTTTCATGTATAAATCCTTCTTCGAACAATCCCATAACATTATGTTTGTATCTATATCTATCCTGATGTTCTGAACAGTCAACTTTAAGATGGAAAGAGCAAATTTACGATGTTCATGATAGTCACTGATCAAACCATTTTGTAAGAAAAGCCAATACTCGTGTTTCACTATGTTTCTGTCAAATTTTCCACTTTGAGTGATGATGGAATTGTTGAGGTAACGCAACCATAAAATGTAGGAATTTGCTTTGTGATATTTAAGATCCGAAGATTGTAATATATATATGATATTCCACACCAAGTCAGCATCACGGTATTTGGCGATAATATTATTTATCCTCCAGCGAATAATCTTTGAGGCTATAAGCGAGACTTCTTCATCATTCATACCCAAAAAGTATAGTATAACCCCATCGATACTCATCGTCTCGTTTTCTCTTGTGGTGCACATGTATAATCTTTCCACAAAAAGTAACAAGGACTTAATAAAATCTAATGCATCAAAATCACCATTTGTTGAAATGTCCATATCAAGAATTTGCTTCTCTGTAACGCACTCGGTAATCAAAGGGTGGAGCAAAGTCATAAACTTGACTTGAGAGGTAGTTATAAATGTGTTAAGGTGGTTGGAAATGAACTTCAATAAATCATCACACAATTTAGGAAACTTCTCTAAAAATTTCAAGATCGAACTGCTATTTCTCTCCTTCAAATCGTCATTTATATCAAAATCAGTCAACAGCTTCACGGAAAACTCAAGAATTTGTGGATAAATAGTATCAATTACATCTTCACTCAAAAACTCTGCTAAGTCGCACAAGGTGTTCAAATCGTCATCTTTGTCCAAATTTTGGGATAATTTGATGGCCAATTCCTTCTGTTTTTCGGGGTCAATATATTTTGCAATAAAGGAAATAGAGCTTGCCATATTTAATAAATGCTGTACCTTCTCTCAACTCTAGTTCTTCTTTCAAGGGTCTGAAAATTTCATGATCTTATACATATCTCATGAAAAGTGAAAAAAAAATTTACTTGGGTTATGAGCGCTTTGTTTGAATATAGCTGCAAATTTGCAGCCAGTGGTCTAGTTTTCACCATGTAATGATTTTGATTTGGGATGGTCAGGCTCAAGATAATCAGATATCTAGAAAGTTGGATAGATAAAAATATTTTGGGTTGTGGTTGTTTCTGCGCAGTCAAATCGAACTTAACTGGTCTAAGAATTCAAACATTCAAAAAGCTGTCACCGATTCCATCATTCGTGAAATCATGTTATAAGAGAAGATGAAAGTTTTGAGTAGATCTTTCAACAAAAAATTGGGCAGTTTTGCAATGCTTTCTTTTAGGATTTAGAAGTTTTTTTTTTTCTGCTCGCTACGTAAAAAATGGTAAGACAAGTTTAGTCATTCGGTGGATCCAGCCCCATGTCTGGTTTATGCTATCAACATCCAGCCAGAAATCTATCATATCATAGTACACCAAGTATTTTGTCCTATTTGAGTGTATTAGTCTTAATGACTAGATTCTGGACAACAATAGTGTCTAACCATGAAAAAAACAACTTCTCTCCCACTCACAACGTCCCTCGAGTACCGCCTCCCTAGGCCCTGTCGTACGAAGCTAAAGTAATGTTATATAATAGCTTATGTAAGGTTTTGATAACTGATGGTCGGAAATCGGTGACATCAAAACGATTGTGAACCAAAACATAATCGAAAGTTAATAACCGCCCACAACCTCATATATATACCCTAAATCCCTTGTCAAGGTAATTGGTAGTATTCCCATATATGAAAATGTCGTTTGATGAAGATAATAATCCTTTTGCCTCCGGGTTGAATGAACAATTCACCGATCTACCATTCGATAATGATGAATCAGCGTTGCTCGTTAATGAACATGAGATCAAAGATGAAGCGCATCTAAAACTACAAGAAAGTAATCACAATGAACCTTTTCAAGGAAACAGTGGTGAGCAAAATTTTAAGGAGCCAGAAATTGATCCCATTGAGGTCAACGGTGATGATGTAATAGTTGATAACAAGATCAATCAAATATTGTTCAATCCCAACTTGGTTATAAGTATTATTGAAGCTGGCAAATCAATTGAAGGGACAACAAAATCGTACATCGTTTATACCATCAAGTTGCAAGAAATAATTACGCGGAGACGGTATAGCGAGTTTGAAAGCTTGAGAAATGTGCTTACCAAAATTTTTCCCTTGGTGATTATTCCTCCCATCCCCACCAAATCATTAGTAATATTTAACAACAATGAGGATAAGCTCATTGAGCATAGAAAACGAACCTTAACAAACTTTTTGAATAACTGCATCAAAATCGAAAAAATCAAGAAGTTAGGAATATTTCAAAAGTTTTTGGATCCCAACTCTAACTGGAATGATGATTTGTCGATAATCCTATCAAAATTGCCCAAGAACATCTTGAAATCCAATCCCATAAACGGTTTGATGAGCAGCCCCATATATTCTTACTTACCAAGCATTTCAACTTCAACTACTGCTGTATCATACTTAACAGAGGAAAACTTCACCAAAGTAGAAGATACTATTAAAGAATACGAACTTCTAATAACCAATGGTTTAGACAAGATCAACAAGAAGTTGATAAAACACTTCGTTGAACTTTCTGTTGAATATACCGATTTAGGATCTGTTTTCAACTCATTTTCATTGTTAGAGACAAATGATAATAACCTTTCTATCATGGTCGACAAAATTGGTCAAATATTCGACGGTTCATATTTGGCTTTAAACACATTGATAAGTGAGTTAGATAGAAATTTCATGGAACCACTAGGTGAGTCAGTTCAATTCAATACAATTACAAGAGATATAGTAAAATTTAGAAATAAAAAGCTTCAACAAGAATCCATAATCAAAACGAACTTGAAAACAAGCATAGATGAGTTGACTGACTTGAATAAAACTGAAAAAGAAAGCAGGAGGATTGAAAATGTTTTAAGTTCACAAATAGGGCATAACAAAAACTCCATAAGCTTCGAAAGACCTCGAAGCCAAAATCAAAATTCAATATCGGCATCGAATTCTAATGCTAACTCGAATTCAAACACAACTTTGAACAAGGACTCCCATAATAATTCAGACGCTACCAACTTCGAGCCAATCACCTCTCCGAAACCGTCCAAAAAATTCAAAATTCCAGGATTGAATAAGATAACAAATGTCATACAAGGGGTGATAGACCAAAATCCTGAGTTGACAAGAAAGCAAAAAATCATTTCTTTGAACAAACAGATAAATCTATTGAAACAATGCGAGTTGTTGGTTATGAAGGATATGAACAACATCAATCAAATAATAAATGATGAATTTTTCTCATTTCAAAAGAATCAAATATTGAGTTTCCGGAAGTTACTTTACAATTACAATAATTTTTTGCTAGATTGGGGTAGAAAGAATCTTGAGCTATGGGATGAGGTTAAATCTGAAATATTGAAGTTGTGAGGGGCAATTCTCTGATTTATAAACAACCATCTCTTGTCATCCCTAGTTTTTTGATATTTTATAGATCATACTACGATCGCCATATATACACATGCTCAATGAACATGTAGATCTCATTCATCATAACTTAGGTAAATAGAACACTTAATATTTTTTGTGTATAGTGGCAAAAAATTGCCGGTCCCAGGAATCGAACCTGGGTCTAGTCGGCCACAACGACTCGTACTGACCACTATACTAGACCGGCTTGTGATGTTATCAACGTATGAGTATCTCAATTGAGTAGAAGATATTGTATTAAGTAGTTGAAATTATACTCTTCTGATGGCCATTCTTTGATGAGTTGAACAATTCGACGCCTCCTAGTCCATGAACTCTTCTTATCTGAAAGAGATCGAAAGAAAAATTTGTCGAGTTTTTTTTCAGACGTCTTTGGGTAGTTGTGGTGGATACCGATCCGAAGATCAACTATGACCTTTAACACGAGGGTGAAAGATACTTTACAAAAACAAACGATGGCGCTTATTCCTTGATCACACCTTGGATTTATGGTCTTTTGTTTGTTACCAATGATGATCCTAATCAACTGTGGTTGATCTTGGACTCATCATAGTGAACGTTCATAACCCGGGTAACACGAAGTACGTCCTGCTGAGAGTATATAAGCTGCATATATTGTTGCTGAGAACAGTGAATTTAGTGATACATCATCTAATCGCATTGCTGAAACAACATGTCCAATGCCAGCGATGCAAAGTTCTCGAAAAAAGAAGAACTAAACATACAACATGAAAAAATCAAGTTATTTGCATCAGCCAATCCAGAGCTGCTAAAGGAAAACTCTCAGTCTTTGACAGTTGATGACGTTATTGCTATCAGTTCCAAATTTGACCAGCAAATAGCCAACGGGAAGTTTGATTTTGATACTAGTGATGAAGGAAAACTGAGTAGCAATTCTGAGTATAATCCTTTGTTGAAGGAATTCTTGGACCAAATCAAGAACTGTTTGATGCTAAGGTTGAAGTACCAGCGGTTGTCGAACCAACTTGATTATCAGGATCCTAAAAACAAACCCAATTGGAAATCATACCCAAAATTACTACCCAGATTTTGGCATTATACAGACGAGTTCAAAAACTATGAATCTGAGAACTCGACTATAAAGAAGAATGAATACAATGAGTATACGGGAAATTTGTTTTCTGTCGATGAGTTTTTGGAAGAATTTGATGTTCCTCCATTTGATAGCGGCTGTACTTTCAACAAGGACTTGGCTGAAACAGAAGGAGTCTATCAACTTCTGATTGATAACGAGTTTGATACTCCTCCTGGGTATGTGGAATTTATCGATGATCTTCAAACAATCATTGACAATACGGTGAATCTGTCAGGTTTATGGTATGCTCAGAAAAGGTTGGGCTATTTGTCAGAGAAATATGACTATTACTCTCTTATAAACTCGAATACAGAGGTTAAATGCTCAAAGCTAATATCACATCGAGATTTTTATAATGTTCGAAAGATAAACAATAATATCAACATAGACAGCTCGATGAACCAAAAGCAGCTTTTAAATTTTATAAGGTTGAAATTGTCCACAGAACCTGATAAAATAGTCAAGTACGACAATGAACTGAGAACCTACTTGAGTTTGAAGGATATGTTGAAGTCTTGGGGTGATAATGCTAGGGACTTGAGTATTGATGAGATATTATTTTCCATCAACAATTGTAAGGACAAAAAACTAGACCAAGATTACAAAAATATCCAGGAAGTGTTTTTGGATTACGACAACTTTATTCAAGGTCAATACTTAGCACAGATCATTAAACTAAACATTGTGAATTTGGAGATGTCGAAATACCAATACTGCGAGTATAACATCGAACTCAAGCTCCAAGCAGAGAACCCATGGGAAATTTTGAGCAATTGGGTCATCAGGGAAAAGTTGTTTAGTCAAAATTTTAGACTCATCATCAAAATCGATTTTTGCTACGAAAATTTGAAAGGCTTCAATAACTTTGGGGAAGTTTTGACTAAAATTTTTCATCCTTTATTTGAAGTTTCTGCAGACCCCTATAAGAACTTAAACCTTTTCATAATGCTTACAAAAATCAATGCTTTTGACCTCTATAACGACTTCAAAGTTCCCGAGAATCTTTCACCTCACGACAACACACCCACTCCTTTTGAATGGAATATTCAAAAATATAACCCCCCTTCCCACTATTACTATTATTACTTTTACATGAATACCCTCAAATTGAATAATATGAGGACTTATAAAAATATCAATGTTATTAAAATCAGATCTCATGCTGGCTCAATATTCGAAAGATCTGGTAAGGGCTTGGTCACCAAAAATTTATCATTATCATATCTCTTTTCATCGATGATGATCAATGGAGCGCAGTTGGCAAGTCATCCAGTATTGCAATACATATTTTACTTGTCACAAATAGGTATCATTAACTCCCCGAGCTCAGATAATTATAAACTATCATATTTAGAAAACCCAATATATGAGTATTTCAAGGTGGGCATGAAGACGAGTTTGAATTGTTCAAACCCATTATTCAGTTCGTTTACTCACGAGGCATTGATCGAGGAATATTCGATAGCAGCGTCAATTTTGAAGCTATCAAACGTTGAAATGTGTGAATTTTGTAGGAACTCAGTTGAAAATTCTGGCTTTGAGGGAAATTTGAAAAGACATTGGATAGGAATCGAGTACATCAACATAGATAACGATATAAAGCATTTGATAGATAATCACAAAAAATTGCCTGCTCGTCCCATTTCTGACCAGATATTTGTTGATGAGGACTATGGATTGAAAAGATCAAAAGTTCCTGAAATGAGATTGTTGTACAGGAAGACAACGTTGGACAATGAGTTTAATCTCTTAAATTCAATTTTGCTGAGCAAATGACTGGTGCAATTTATAGTTTGTATTTTACCCTAATATGTAATAAAAACCATCACTTGTCTTATGAGATATCAGTTGTAGCACCAATAAATGAAGCATCCGTATGATCATTCTCATTTAGTATAGCTATTATACTTCGTGCAACACTGTAACCCGGAATCGGTGATGAAGTTAATTTCGGACTTCATGAAGGATCCATGAGGAAGCATCGCTGATAAATATTTTTTTACTGGAGGAATACTATTTGTTTGAGTAGTTTCAACCAAGAGATATTATTCTAAAATGTCTACCATAATTTACTCTTATCCAAACTCAGAAGAAGTAGCTCTGAACGTCGCAAAATACATCTTGAACATTCAAAATAGGTGTTTGTCGGAATCCTCTACGTTCAAAATTGCTATCTCGGGAGGGTCTTTGGGTAAAGTGTTGAAGAAGGGTTTGATTGATAATCATGAAATCTCAGCTAAAATCAAATGGGCTCAATGGGAGGTTTATTTCAGCGACGAAAGATTGGTTCCTTTGAACCACGAGGATTCAAATTACAAATTGTTCAACGATATGGTTCTCAAAAATTTATCGCACGACAAACCTAAGGTCTTCACCATTGACGAAAGCTTGTTGGTAGGCACTGATGGCCAAGTATCCGAAGGTTCTGAAGCGCAAGATGAAGCCATAGCTGCCGTTTACAGTGGTAAATTACCTACCAGTTTCAATTTGATCTTATTGGGATGTGGTCCAGATGGTCATACATGCTCTTTATTCCCAGGACACGCATTGGTGAAAGAAAACAACAAGTTGGTTGCCAACATCAGTGATAGTCCAAAGCCACCACCAAGAAGAATTACAGTCACTTTCCCGGTCTTGAAAAATGCTGAAAACATAGCATTTGTAGCAGAAGGAGCTGGCAAAGCTAGCATACTCAAGGAAATTTTTGTTGATAAACAAAGTCAGTTGCCTTCAAAATTGGTCAATGATTTGGACATCAACGTCTCCTGGTTTGTGGATGACAATGCTGTCAACGGCGTTGACGTTGTAACCTCTAAGTATTAGTCAATGAAACAAAATTGTCGCTGTTCCATGTAGTAGTACAAAGCTTACAAATATTACTTTAAAGCAAAAGAACACCATAACATTGCAAACACATGATATAGCCATGCGCTTATACAATACAGTTCAGTGAATATCAATTGATCCTAAGACTTCCCATTCCGTCACAGGGCCTTCACAGTTGACTATTTTCAATTGACCCCCAGACCAACCGATGTTATATTCTGACAAATTCTGTATGCTAGGTATATCCAAGAAGTCCTGAATTCTTATGCTTATAGTTCGTAGCATTGCCTTGTCCAATGGATAAATATTAGAGTATATCAAGGATAAATGCGGATGGAACTCTTCAGTGGACCAAATTGCAGCTAATTCAGCCGACTTCTTCTCCAAGTCAACAACTGTCAAATTTTCAACATTGTTTTTCTTTATACTGGGTAAGATGACAAACAACTCCCTTATAATTCTTGCAAAAGATATCAAGTTCGTGTTAGTTTGCAAGTCAAAGGCTAGTTTTTTGAAATAACTTTTGTTAGTTTTCAAGTCATGGAATGTAATCAAGTTTTCCTTGGATAAGTTCAACGAATTGAGTGCAATTAATGAAGCGTTCAAAATATTGTTCACTTCTGACTTATATTTAAGATCTAGCTGAGATGTGATTGTGACATGGGGCTCGAAGCTGGGTGCATCTGGGAATAATGATTGTAGAGAATGCATCAAGGAGGATAGAACGTCATATATTTGTGTATTTTTCTTCGGAACCAACCATAGTGCAATAGCTTTTACACCTGTTAGTTCACTGACTTTCTCTAAAAGCCTGGATGAAGACAATACATACCCATTTTGCCTTCCTATATGTATGAAACTAAAACTGTTCATATCAGGTACTAAAAAAATAATTCTGTAATGAAAAAACCTGGTCCCATTAAGCATAAAATTACGGAGCTTTAAGGTAAGTCACGTGGAGGGAACCATTTCACTTTGTAAAAGAGCTTTTTATGTAGTAGAAAAGTGGATAACGTGTTCGCATGGCACTGCTTATACAGCCTACTGATGCCCCTGCCTTGATGTGCAAAAGTGTCTGAAAAAAGAGGAAAAGCTGCTTCAAAACGAGACCAGATCTATACAATTCCCGATAAGAAAGAGAATTTCCACATTTGACTTCAATAACAGGAAACCAATCCTCTTTACAAAGGTAAGAGCCGCATATCAACAAACCTGTACTAAATGGATAGAAAATCTTCTAAAAATAAATTGGAAATAAAATTCACTACATTTAACATGTCCACGAAGTACAAGGGTCAATTCTGGATCTATTTCATATTCTTTTTTCGAAATTTTGAACCATTTTACTTTGTCTAGAAGAAAAAGTCTTATTCACTTCATTCGCTTTTGCATTTGCATTTTTATTATTCCAATTAATCCTCTCTTTTGCTACGTTTCTAAGCATCATCACCCAAATAATACCCTACATTAACAATATACAAAATGGTCGATTTTAAAAATATAGAAGTTTCACGGGGCTCACCAAAATCCAGAAAGTCCTTCAGATTCTTCATTTTGTTTCCATTGATTTTGCTGGCTGGAATTTTCTTGTTGTGGCAAAATGGGTCCATAAACAAATCCATCAACTCTGGTATAAATAGCTTTATTTCTGGCCCCAATTCCAGAAAGATTGAAAAAATTGATTTGTATGACTTGAAAATCAATGAAATTGAAAACTTGTCTGACGTTTTAGAGAGCTTGAAAATGGTTAAGAGAGATTCTTCCTCGAGTGATTCCAGTTCAGCTACGTCAAGTTCAGACTCCAATTCCAAAACATCCAGCTCAGGCTCATCTAATTCAGATAGCTCAACATCAGACTCATCCAGCTCCAGCTCTCAATCTCAGTCACAATCGAGTAGTTCAGGCTCATCATCAGCAGATTCCAGCTCAAAGTCAGACTCCAGCTCAGGCTCCAACTCGAAGTCAGATTCATCGTCCAGCTCAGACTCAAAATCATTTTCTTCTTTCACCTCAGCTAACTCTTCATCTTCCTCATCTTCATCTTCCTCATCCTCTTCGACCTTGTCTACAGCATTATCCACATTGATTTCATCAAGTTCAGGTACAAACCATACAAAAGCCACCATCGACCAGCCGGGTATCAGATTTACTTTTGTTTTAGCGGGTGTGGTTGCTCTCAATATGCTTTTGATAACTGGTCATCATATTTTCTATAAACTTTTACCGCAAGGTAGAGATTATAGAAATGTTGAGCAAAATATTTCACCCTTCTAAGGTCTCTTGCTCACATTTTTCATTTACAGCTTAGTTTTTGTGATTAGATTCTATTTCATATTGGTTTGTTTTCAGTGTTGGTTGATGATTTATAATATTACGTGTTTAGTTTAAATTGTTAACGGTTGTAGTATATATTACAGAATAAATTTGGTAGCACCAAAGGATCTAACAAAACAGCTATAGCGCCCCCCAAATCAAAAAGTCCTATTTAACCACAAATTACCCAAGTTCTCGAAAGTTTTCATCTCGTAATCATTATAGTCGATTGTAAAGCCCCTTGTCCTTATATCGTCTGTCCTTCCTAGTATATCATATCCACACCACATTTCATTGTTACATATTTGCATTTGTTTCCAGCTAACGAGTGGCTCATTTAATCCTGAGTAAACAGGTTCGCTGATTGTTGGCGTCACTAATACACTATCGATTTTGGCTGGATTGTTTTGTAGCTGAGATATAAGTCTATCACTAGCAGTATTTGTTCTGTATTTTTCTGTTAAAAAGTTGATGAATTTATCATCATTATCGCATTTCTTTTTGTTATTTTTTATGAAAAACAATGTTCTGTCATTATCGTCAATTTGGCCAAAATTCTGAGAGCATATTTCTTGCGATATGGTGCAAAATTCCGGCTTATTATTTTCTGGAGTTTTGATACCAACACTAACTGCAAAATTTTTATTGAAACTATATTGATTGTTGCCATCAATATTTTGGCCCAACCAGTAGTAATCAGCGTCCAGATGAAAACTTACCCTCATTCTCACTATGTCGTATAGTGACAAATTGATGCTTGAGAGAAATCCGCTGAAAAGCTTATTTTTGCTGAAAACTATCACACTCGAGTCCATGTATTCATCATGTTCATTCCGCAAGAATCTGTTTTCATTATGCCTTCTCTCTACACTCTTTATGGTGAAATATTCATAATCGTATTTTGTAGGAAATAAGCCCTTTATTATCAGACTAACCCTGATAAAACCCTCAAACTTTTTCCTACTTAACCCTGATCTTTTTTTGAAAAATAAAGAACCCGAGTTTTTGAAAGAAAAAGCCTGAAACATGGCTTCTGGATTAATTAATGGTATCACATCCGGCTTAATAACAACAACCTCTTCGAAGGAATTGAAAACAGTAGCGATCAAGTGGAAAAATATTGTATCTTTCAATAAATCGGCGTACCTCGACTGAATCATTGGTGACACATCAGTAAACCAAATTTCCAACTCTGGGATACTACCTAGCAGTTTGTATTCTTGTGAATATTTGGCAAGCTCTATGAGCTCATCTCTTATATCACCAGCCAAATCTCCCTTATGTATGATTTGAACCGGCATACTAGTTTTCAATCCTCTCAAAACTCTAATCAAACCTTTTACATCTCCTAAAGACTCTGTGAAATCAAAAACAGGAATCACGATTCCCTTTCCATTCACTAATTGTTTGAAAGTTTTCAAAAAACATTTTGAGTTAACAATAGAGTTATCTTCATAGACTGGTAGTTTTATAGCATTTTCATTTTCTGAGCTAGTATACGTGGGAAGTTTCCCTGATAACCAGGGATATACGCGATGCTCATTCATGGAGCAGTACTGATCCATCTTTACTGAACTATCCTCTTTCGAAACATCATCTTTCAAGAAACATTGTCCAAAAACTCTGCTACGAGTCATGTCTTCTTTGAGTTTAAGTTCATATATGTATAAATCTCTTAGCTGTTGATCATAAGATTTTCTCTCAACTTCCCTATCAGCTTCAGTTAGCTTTTGTCCCTCCTTCAACAATTTTTTTTTCTCCCTGTACTTTGTACTTAACCATTTTTTCCTGTTGTACAATAAAGTATCCACTTTGAAATTCCGGTGAAACGATATATCGCTGTTCCATACTTTTTCACCATTATGTATCTCATCGAAATATATCGCACATTTATCGTTCAATGTTCCCGTTAAAAATTTGGTTTTTGACTTAAGTTTGTGATAGGTCGGCGTTACATCTGTATTCAATGAGTCGAAAGATTCTTCTGCCAGCGTGGAAAAAACTGTTTTCCAATTAAAAAGTACGATGGTGATCAACAAGATTAACGGAATGATAGCCCTCTTTTTAGATTGAAGTATGTTCACTAGAATAGATAATATGGAAACAGATTTTTTACGGATAGGTTTGAACATCATGGATATTTTCAAAGAACGATCAGAAGCTGTGAGGAACTACTGCGCAGCAAAGCAACGAGTGAGTTTCAAAAGGCTGTTTGGAACGAAGCACAGAAAATTCTGATTTTATTGCAAAATGCAGCAAATTGAATCAACGATTGATTTTATACCTTCTAGCTATGTGTTTTCTATTTTCTTGAACCCACAAGGCTTATCGAAACAAAGGAGTATTTTTTTCCAGCAAAGCTTTACCAGTGTTTCTGGACAAAATGTACTTGACAACACCCAGCGTCAAATATATTGAATCATCTTCATGATCAAATGTTCATTTCAAATCCGTGTATTCATGTTTACCTTCTTGGTGTTACGAGCACCGATAACGTTTAGCAGCCCGCGAAGTTAAGGGTTACCCGCATATATCGGTCAACGGATAAATATATTTGCCGATGTGAGCTTTGCTATATAAGTATGCTACAGAATTACTATAATGTATAATTTATTAGATTACCTGATTAATTTCTATTTCCTAAACTCCAACCCTTTACAAAACAAAAACCCTAATAAAAAGTATGATGATATCTTGGTTGCAGAAATCTTAAGCTTTTAAGTAAGACCTCCGACTTGTTCTTCGATACAGCTCAACAAATAACAGTTATTGATGATAATCGAGTCAAATCTGATGTAATAATTTGTGTAAGTGTTGAAATCGTAAGGGCCATTGGATTCAACTTCAGCCCCTTTGAAAAATTTGAACTTTATACCAAAAAGACCTTTTTCTGAGATCAACAACTGATCTTCACCATTTTCAGAAGACAAAGGTTTCGCCCAATCTATGGAAAACCTTTCTTGTTTGGACAAGATACGATATCTTTGAGCATCTGTGTTCAAGGCCAAGCTTATGTTGAATCGTGTGAAGGTTGATTCTTCGTCTATGATTAGATTGATGAATGAATCGACATTTGATTCCTTGATTACAGGACTATCGTTTGTTAGCGACCTAAAAAAAGGATCCTGAGTCAACTTCATCGAGCCCAACGAGAAGACTGAAGTCACAGAATCCAAAGAGGATGTTGCAGGATTGTGATGTTTCAAGGTTTTATAACTGTCTATTTTCTGGAATCTGTCCGAAGATACGGATGTAGCAGAGTTGGCAATACATTTTAATTTATCATCCAACTCAGACAAGTTTACCCTATAACGAGAGGAAGATAACAATTCTTCCACCGAGTTGTTTTGCGACTGGTAAATTGAGCTTCGAGAGGAGTGATTCGAGTTCAAATGGTTGGTTTCATAATAGTTGATGCTATTGTCTTTATTATTCGGAGAGTAAAAGCTTATCTCTATCCCGTTCTTCTTTTCGATTATGGTCCCTTGATGATATGAGTTATTAGATGTAAGGGTATAATGATCACTGTTATCCATCTTCGGACGACTTTGGAATATATCAACGCTTTCGAAAGTTTTGGAATAATCTTTTCCACTTTTGCTCTCCCCTACTATGGGATCTAAGGCAGTGAGATGGGATATTCTTTTGTTTATTGTCTCAATAGCTAGACACCTCATGAAGTGATTAGTTTGCATGAACATAGATAACTCTTTGCAATTGCAATGTGATAGCACTTCAAGCTGGAGCTCAGTACACAAATCTTTGAAATTGAACATTATGCTATGCCTGATGAATCTGAGATAAAGTCATTTAATTGATAAGCGTAGCTTTGTGGATATTTGCGTTTTTATATAAACACAAATGGTGTTACTCACCAGGGACCGTTTACGGATATAAGTAAAAATCTGATATATTTTTTTCCAGATCTCGAGATTTCTTTTGAAAATGTCGCGTTGAAGCCGCAGATGTTCCGGTGGTCTTACTTCAGCCGCATATAACATGTTCCTCCGGCGACCCGGCGAATAATCAGGTGCTAATTCTCCATCTTTTTTTTCACTGTTGGATTGAATAAAATGGCGGAATAACGCCAAACTTCTCAGACACATAGAACCTTGAATCTGAAGTTCTGAGGTTGGTGGTGTTTCATTTTCTCGTGGTAGCAAATAATGCAAATGTCGCGAGTTGGTCTCTTCCGGTACAGCGTAAAATCAAGATTGACAGCCCGGTACCCGTGATTTTCCTCAGTGGAGCCATGTTCTTCGAGTTGAGCATCAAAGGAAGCTATAAAATCAGACAACTTGACATCAGTTCTCGAAACGAATCACTGAACCATTCTCTGATGGCGAGCTATTTGTTCCAAAGACCGATGCTTTAGGTAGCAACTAGTTAAAGTGTAATAAGAACCATGCGATCAAATTTTATACACTTGAAACAAAAATTTCCATTAATCGGAGGTCGGAGAAATTAGGAATTGCTGGCGGTTACATAATAAACATGAATCAAGTACTATGTTAGTAGTTCAAGAGCCACGCAGTTATACAAAGAATACAACAAATACATATCAGTAAATGATTATCTTATATTAAGTTTGTGGACAACAAATAAACTTATAGGTAATCAAAAAAATCACACTGAAGATTACATCTTTCCCAAATTAGGAACAGATTTTGAGTATATTAGGTGAATTATTTTATAGAATACTAAACTCACAGCTTCATAAAAAAACGAAAATTGGCAATTGGTGTTGAGTAAAAAGTTGAATGTTGAATCAATCAACTTGAAAATACTAATGTTTTGATGCACTTGAAAAAAATCTCATAATCTCATTCTGCCTATTAGTGAATTAATTAAACAATCAAGTAAAAAGTTGGTAACACGAATTTGAAGTCAAATTCGGTACAAGAGAAAATTAAAGATGAGTAAAAAAATTAGAAGTGGGTAAAAATTTAACAATATTTAGAAACAATTGGGACAAAAATATTTGATTAGTCAATTATCATATTGAAGTTAAATAAAAATAAAACAAAAAAAAAATGAGACAAAAAAATGTAATGAAAAAAAAATTAGGAAAAATGATGTGTGATTAGATTATAACAAAATCAGGAATATTGTAGGGCAACTTAATCAAAATTCGCAAATGGATTCAAGGCGCGAACAGTTAAACATGGTAAGGCCATACCAATTTCCGCTCTCAATAATATTGGAACCTGTTTCAACTCTCTGATTTCTTGAATACAATACTCGTTCTCTACCCGTGTGATAACATCTTTCAAATATGGTTTCATGCCTCCATTAATTTTACTGACAGATTGTAAGTTGTTGGATACAGATGGGTTAACGGACGTCTGCTGGTTACCACTGCTGTTCAAAGTAGATGATGAGACTGTTCTATTGTTAGGCGGTGGAACAGCGCTAATTGGAGATGATGGTAAGGACTTTGAGTCTTCTTGTGATAACAAAATCGATTGGTCTAAGGAAGGTAATTTTAATTGTGGTGGAGACAAATGCAATTTATCTAATTTCTCAATAATGGAATCAGTAACAATATTGTTCTTTTCCAACAAGATTTTATTCTGAACTTTGGCAGCTTCAATAGCTGGCGCTCTGTACTTGTTTTTGATAGAAATTCTATAAGATAACGAAGACTTCTCATCGGGTGGCACATAAGTAGCTGAATCAATACCCTTTTCCCAATATAATTCGAGCATTCTATCATTTTTATCGAATTCAGCTTTAACCAATGGTAACTGATCACCATGAACTCTCTTTTCGATACCGAATTCTGGAATAAAAACGTCGAAGGCAGATTCATAAACTTGGACAACAGTACCCATGCATAATAATTGACCAGCTGTTGCACTCATTTCATTGATCGTTTGGGACAATAACAAATGTATAGCTTGTTCTTGCGCAGACTTAGCACAATCCTTCTTGAAATTACAATAATCAGCAGTCATTTTCAATGAGTCCAAATCGTCAGTGACACCTAATAAATCATTATTGAGCACTGCTTTCAATTGTCTATGAGTAACCAAATCTGCGTATCTTCTGAACGGAGCAGTGAAATGAGCATAAAGTGGTAAATTCAAATAATAATGCCCGTAGCTATCTGGATCGGTTTTACCAGCAATATAATATTTGCCTCTTGACATACACTTATATAACAAACTTTCAACACACTGTCTCTTGATTGGATCTTGAATCGACAAAATTGAATTTTGTAACGTGGCTGATGTAGTAGTGTCGATACTGACTCCTAAGTTGGTTGCTTTTCTAACGAAGGTTTCCATTTTTTGCAAAGTTGGAAGAACATGTCTTCTTAATAATGTTTTCTCACCCAAAATTGAATGGACTTTTTGTGCAACTGCTAAATTGACTTTATGAAAGATTTCATTGATTATGTCAAACGATAAATTGTCTTTGAAAATATTCAAATCCAATCTTACCTTCTCATCATCTAATTGGTCTAAAAGAGTCAAATTAGGAGATGTGTTCAAAGATTTATTTTCTAATCTTTGACGACGAAATTCTCTTGCAATCAAAGACAAGGTTCTTATATAATCACAAGTAGCAGAAGACACATCAGATGATTTTGGCTTACCTCCGGACAATATGACGTCAACTGAATCGTAAGTTACTTTTTGTTTTGGAACGACGATACTTTCACCAATCCAAACGTCATCAACCTCGAAGTTTCTTGTATCAATCTCAAAAATGACAGAAATGGCCAAGTTTCTCTCACCTTCCTTCAAAGAAATATACTCATTGACCTTGACAGGTAAAAGGTGCGTAGACTTTTGTGGTAAAAATACAGAGGAAGATCTTTTTTTGGCCTTTTTATCCAACAAAGATCCATTTTCAACAAAGTAAGTAACATCAGCGATATGAATCCCCAATTCAATTTTGGTATCTGATAATCTTTTAACGTGTAGACCATGATCGGAAAATTCATTGTTTTGAGTGAACGAGATAACATATTCGGCTACGAACTCTCTTCTGTTCGCACTAGTCAACCCTTCTTCGATAGAGGGTAAATCATAATTTTTCAAGGAGTCCTCTTCATTCTCGGGATATTCATCACACAAGAAATTATTATCTCTCAAAATAGAATCGATTTCAGTTTTGCAGTCATCAACTTTCCCTAATTTACTCACCAACGTACCAAAAGGATGCAAAGAAGTAATAGGCCATCTTTTTATAGAAGCAACAAACGTCTGATTGGCATATTTGTCGTGATTCTCGACAAAATCTTTTGGAGCTTGTTCTGTGGGAATAGCAATTAAAGGAACTTTTTTGTCAGTTGGTTTGAACCAAACAATCTTGGGAGCTTTTTGATGATTATTATTTGAATTACCATTATCTTTATCTTTGGCTGCAGCCGCTTGAGAAGGTCTCAATAAGCCTAAAGTACCAGCAAATAACTGCCCCGGAATACGATCAACGACTGCAACAACATGACCAGCATATAACGGCTTGATTTCATCGTTGATTTCTTCTTCTTCAACTAATAACAAAGACTGACCTTCGACTTCGACATCATCATTTTTTTTCATTGTAGGCCTTTGTTTCAAGGAACCTCTTCTCTGGAGATTATTCGAATTGCTGGAAGAGCCTGAATTGGAGTTCGCAGGACTGCCTGCTTCAAGAGTAGAGGAAGTTGTACTTGCATCGTTGTGAATATCATCATTTATAATACTAGATGAGTTTTTATGAGTCAAATTGTTATCCTTTCTTCTTTTCTTTTCTTCCTTTTCTTTTTTGGAATCCCAAACTTCATCCACAACCAACAACTCAATTGCAACCAAGTCACCTTCTAAAGCTCTGTTTCTATCTTTAGATCCACAAATGAAAATATCAGCATCTAACAAGCCATCAGTAGAAACATATGCATCGGACCTATTTTTTTTATTGACCCTTAAAGTACCCGTAACTAGTCTTCCATCAGAAATTAGTTCAGGTAAAGATGATTGAGGCAAATAAGGGGCAAATAGAGATTTTCTTTGCGGACCACTACCTGAATTGACATTGGGCAAAAATGTCGACAAAGAAGAGCCAGAGCCACCATATGAACTTCTTGATCTATGGCCAGGAACAAAATTTGGAGGTTCCAAGTTATTTAAAGAAGATTGGCGCTGATGTGTATTCATTGAATTGGATTGTTGTGATCTCCAATTTGTAGCCATATTGACTTGACCATTAGGATCAAAGTTTCTCGAATTAGATCTGTAGTGATTTGAGCCTCTTCTTTCATGACCGGAACCAAATGTGGTGACTGGTGGTAATAAAGAATTGTCGTTAGAATTATTACTATTAGCAGGAAACTGAAAAGTTTGTTGACCGTAAGCTAAAGACTTGGATCTACCATGTGAAGTATTTCTTTGCAACCCAGTTGGTGGCTCCAAGTCACCCCCTGGAGGAAATTTGAATGATGGAGGGTTACCACTAGGAGAACTTGAGACAGGCGATGAAGAAGAATCAGTGTCATCGTTGTATACAACATTAACGCCCAATTTTGATGGTGAGCCAATTTTGTTATTTCTTTGTGATTGAACAATAGCAGCGGCTTTTTTTGCTTCGTTTAAACCCAATGAATGTCTTCTATTGTGACCTAAAGCTGTATTGTTCAAACTTGAATTCGATGATGATGAATTTGAGGATCTATTCACAGAAGGAGAAAGGTTTAATTGCTGATTGTAACCCGAGGAGTTAGACGGAGTTCTGCGGTGAGATTGATTACCACCAGTGCTTGGTGATCTGTTGTGGGTTAAACCTGGGGGAGGTGGTGGCATCGGTGAAGCACTCAAAGGGTAAGTGAATGACGAAGGTGATTGTTGATTCAACTGCTGCTGTTGTTGTTGCTGTATTATCTGTTGCTGCTGAGCTTGAACAATTTCTAATTGACGCTGTAGATTGTATTGTTCAACTGGATTCATTAGTATCTGAAGTTCACAATAAAAGTATTAATCATCAAAATTAAATATTAAGGATATGACGGAAGAAGAATTTTTTTCAGAGAGAAAAATACTATATACAAGAGAAATAACAAAAATAAAAGTGAATGGAGGTGATAGAAGTTCAAGAAATTGATATTGTGATTTTAAAGAAAAGTGTGAAAGGTAACAATTTTTTTCTTCAAAATTGTATTCATCAATTTTTTTAATCTCCATGGAGATGCATGACTAAAAATAGACAAAATAAAGAGATTGAGGATCATCAAGTTCAACCAAAAAGGAACTGTAACAATTGCGACAGAGCTGATTAGATGATGAAAAATTAATACATACCCATTAGAGTTGTTAGTTCACTAGGAGACCTTCTATGAGCAATATATAAAGTTTTTGGTTTTCTGCCATTATTACTACCAGTACTTGATGATGTTGTTGAATTCCCAGTAGATCCAGGAACCACCAAATGGTCAGTGCCTTGTGTTGGAGAGTTAGAATTCATGGTTCATCAAATTGTCAAATAAAGTAGAAGAACTTGTATGCTGATTGATTTGAAGAATTGAGGAACCAATCTTTGTTGACTATAAATGATATTTTGGTTTATAACTTGTGTCTTTGAGATGGTACAGTAGGAGTAAATGATAGAACTTCAGAACAACAAAGAGAAAAAGTAGTTAAAGAAAGCAAATTGATTAACTTGAGTAAAGATTGTAATGCAATTGGTTCTGGTGATGGAGTATAGCGTTGATGGCAAAAGATATTGAGTATATTTTACAAAGCAATTCAATTTAAAAGTTCAATCCGTAATTAATTAAGCGCTGAGCTGGTCGGAATAGTGTTCGTGCTCGAACAAGGAGCATTCAAAAAATTTATGGAGAATAGAAGCGGAACGACGAGGGGGATTATGAGTCTAGGGGACTGGCAACTGGCAACTGGCGAGTACTAATAAATCGCTAGTCTGTACAATGAACTAGACTACTAGGCGAAGAAGAAATAACAGGTTTTCCTTATTTCAGATCTTCTCCTCTATGATCTCACCTTCTGTTTGCTTTTCTAGCGTGAGACAAGAGCCACTTCTGCGAACGAGTGTTGCTGATTCAAAAAAATACACATCGATACGGATGATCTAGATTTAAATGTGAAAAACCTTATAATGATCTAGCAACTATGGACCAATATTATATTTTACAATAAAAATTACTACCTGTATGCAACCTGCTCAAAAATAATGCAAAGATATCAAGATGGATGTGTAAGAATATTATTGATAGATAGCACTACAGTGTAAAACATCATAACCGAGACCTTTAAAGCGCTATGTGTCACCGGACGGTTCGTCCATGAATTTAAAGCTCGAATGTGTTATTGAACAATGCACTCGCAAACATGGTATAGTGCCGCAAAATCCATGAAAGCTACCTGAAATGTGGTGTTTGTTGCTGGTTCCGATTTCCAACAGCAGCATTCTGTTATGGCTACATTACTCTTACAGTGTTTCAATTTACATGCCATACTAGCTTATGTATACGTATAATGAGAGACTAATGTAAGATCTGAAGCAAGTCACATCCAATGCGATATATGTGATTTTGGGCCTAAAAAGCTGACTGTTATAAAACAATTTTACTCCTCTCGATTTCAAACTTTATTCTACCAAGTTGCTTTTGTTTGAGCTCGATTGCACCTTCTCTTTTTAGTTTCGTTCAACTTACCAAACCATTTATGGCATTGGAACTGGTTGTTGTGGATCCACTGAAATTTATTTGACATAATTTGAGGGATACCTAAAATCTGTTATTTCATTGAAGTTCTCTTTGATGTTTCTTATGGAGACAAATCTGTTCAATATATTTCCACTTCCAGACTTGTCATTAGTGCCACTCATTCTACTACCCCCGAACCATTGCTGACCAACGACAGCACCTGTGGATTTGTCGTTTATGTAGAAATTACCAGCAGAATATCTCAATTTCTCTTCAGCTTCTCTAATAACTTCTCTGTCTTGCGCAAATATTGAGCCTGTCAACCCATATTTGGTAGATTTATCGACTGTTTCTAAAATTTGTGGAAATTCCGAATCCTTGAATTTGTAGATGGTGAGAACTGGACCAAAAAATTCTTGTTTCATATAATCATGGTCTGGATTTGTAGTTTCAATTATAGTAGGGGCCACGAAAAATCCTTCCTTTTTGGTGAATTTACCTCCCAAAATAATCTTTAATTCTGGATCACTTTCTGCTTTTTCTATAGCTTTGGAAATTTTTTCATAACTTTGCTCATGTATCACCGGACCCATGAATGAATGTAATCCTTCCGGAACTGATGAATTGGCTATTGTGACTTTTGGCAAATACTCGCTCAAGATAGATTTGAACGACTCATAAACTGATTCTGAGATATACAATCTTGATGTGGCAGAACATTTTTGACCTTGGTATTCAAAAGCACCCCTTATAGTTGATAACGACGCATGAAGAACTGATGCGGATTTATGAATAACGTGAAAGTTCTTACCACCAGTCTCCCCAACAATTCTCGGAAAGTCACGATACTTGTCTTGTGAAACATTGGTTGAAATTTTGTGATACAATTTCTTGAATACGTCTGTTGAACCCGTGAAATGTAAAGCTGAGAACAATTCGTCCTCTAAAATGAGATCGGTAACTTGATTTGGTTCTCCTGGAATGAAATTGATGACACCTGCAGGTAAACCAGATTCTTTCAAGATTTTCAAAAGAAGATAATTTGATAAGGCAGATGAAGCTGAAGGCTTCCAGACTACGGTATTACCCATCAAAGCTGGAGCACCGATCAAATTACCGGCAATAGCAGTAAAATTGAATGGTGTAACAGCATAAACAAAACCTTCCAATGGCCTGTACTCAGCTCTATTCCAGACTCCTGGCGAAGTTGCAACAGGTTGTTGGTTATATAACTCATCTGCATATTTAACATTGAATCTGAAAAAATCGATTAACTCAGCAATGCAGTCAATTTCGGCCTGATAAACGTTCTTACCTTGTCCCAACATGGTGGCAGCTAACATATCATATCTATATTTCGTGGAAATCAATTCAGCAGCCTTCAAAAAGATAGCCGCCCTATCACTCCAAGGAGTGTTACTCCATTGTACTTTAGCATCTTTGGAAGCTTGTATAGCGTCTTGAACATCCTTTGCATTGGCTTGTGTCACCAATGCCAACTCTTGACTATGTTTTGCTGGATTGACATGGGGTATGACTTTTCTTCCGCCACCTGTGCTTTCTTTACCAGCAATAACCAAAGGAATTCTAAGAGGCCCGTCAACGGTAAACTTTAAAAGGGATGCACGTAAAAGATCCCAGTCTAACTGGCTATCCTTATTGAACTCTTTGATTGATTCGTTGACAACTTGTGGAATTTTGGGTGTCGATATTTGATGAAATTGTCTGTGTGTTGCAGTCGCATGGACTTTAGATAATCTCGAAAACGAAGTTGTGTTTCTAGAGCATTTGGCCATTCTAGGAGCCACGCGAACAACTGAGCAGCGTTTGAGCATCTTTATGATATAAAGGAACTTTTGATTTGGACTAGTCTTTTTTGTTTCATAGACAAATACAATGCTTTAAATACTTTTTCAAGACGTTGAGAGGGATCTCGCCATAAACTAACATTTTGGCGGAGAGTTGTAAGTATCATTTATTTTGGGATACGATAAGCGAAGAGCTTTGCGGAATATCGCTTGAATTTTCCTTTACAGATCTGATGCCTCACACTACCGGTTTAGAGCCCCGAAGGATGTATTTTTCACTATATAGTCATTATAGAGGAAGTGATTCCTCGGACACTGGGGGTGTATATCCCAAGTAGAAACGATCGATAGCTTGGTATTCAATAGATTGTACACGTGAACGAGACCAAAAAGAGTAAGAAAGACTTTTAGAGAACTAAGTCTGTTCTTAAATTCAGGTTTCTTCAGCTTCAATTTCTTTTCGATCCTCCTCCATCAACTCATCCCAAGTTTTGACTTTAAAACTCAATAGCCAAGCACCGATTGTAACAAACCCACCAAACCTGTAGACCCAGCCTAAGCTTGAGTCAAATTGACCCAATTCAGTTCCACGGCTTAGCAAGGCAAAAAGGAAACTGCTCATCAAAGAAGAAAACACCTGCGGCGAGGCAACAGCAACGTTGTGAATACCCAATATAATACCAGGCTCGTAAGAATATCGCTCGTACTTTGCCAACAAGCGTGGTGTCACAGCAGGCAAGTCTTGATGGCTACCAAAACTAGACTTCACACCGGAACTAAGTGCAAGCAACCTGCTCGAATGATCCTGTGAAGACCCGTCAACCAAACTAACTGCTGATGTATGTTTCAATGAATAGCTGTCAATTGCTCCTTTGGTTTTGATCTCTTTGATACGGGAAATTTCCTCGCTTATCAAAACAAATGGTGCCCATAGAGCAACACCCCAAGGTATACCTAACACACCAAACATGAATATGGCTTTGAATGATGTGTCGATCCAAAATGTTGAGATCATGCATCCTATGAAAACAAAATGAGAATATGTCCAGATCTTTGCAACTGTCAACTTTTGGATAGCACGAGAAAGATTCCCACGTACTATAGAAAGTTTTGTCACACTATGGAATGATCGAGCTGAAACACCATCTTCCACTGGATCATGAGGTTTGATTAAAATTGGTAAAATCAAGTCAATCAATAAAGATGTAATAGCATGTATCAACAAAGCCAAAGAACCGCGACGGGTGCTTTCTTCTAACAATAGTTTCTTTTCATCAGGGGAAATGATGTATCCATCCGGTCTTTCAGCAAACCACTCTCGCTGGTAAAGCTCCCCAACGTAGGTAGTTGTATAGAACAACATAGGAAAATATCCCACCCATGCCAAGAACTCAATGAAATTAACTAATTTTACTTGCGGTGAGAGTCTTTTGTACGAATTGATGGTTTGTTTCCAAAGTGATTGTACAAGCAGAAATGGAGTTATTTTATTTGGATTTATTCCTAAATTTTTCAACAATTCTTGCTGCTTTTTTCTCTCCGCTTTAATGATTATATCACTCTTGGGGTTTCTTTCTTTGATTACTAAACACGAAACTGTCGTCAGGGCCAATAAAGTCAAAGCTGCGATGGTAGCTAAAACTTTGAACTGATTATTTCCAAGGAATGGAAAATATTTTGTCAACTCAATTGAAGATAAGCAATAACCAAAAATGTTGAAAAATCCAATCATTCTAGCAGCCCATGCATTTGCAATCTGCTGCTGGGATGTTGACACATTATCAATGATGAAGGCCCTCGTTGCTGCTTGAATGCAACTAATGGAAAAATCTAACAAATATACCCCAAATGCAGCAAACGGAATGGTTTTCAACTTGGCCTCATCACCTCTGGCTCCGCTTAAAAACTCAACTATGTCAACCAGATAACATAAGTATAGCAATGCAATACAGGTTGCAACACACCCACCCCAAATAAAAGGGCGCCTTCTACCATAATCTGCAGAACAGTTGTCACTGAATATGCCAACAATCGGCTGTCCCAAAGTACCTGACAATGGTCCAGCAATCCACACCAAAGCCAAAGTATGCTTTGATATCCCTAAAGATAGAAGAAAGGGGGTTCCCTCGGAAAATTCTGTACACCATGACAATTGTAGCCCACCAATGATAACTGTAAGAAGTAGAATGTATCCAAGGCTTCTTGGAGGATTAATCAAATTTGATATCTCTGAGAGTGATTTGAATGACGTCGTATCAGACAAAGGTGTTAATATAGGACTCAATTCGGTTGGCTCGTCTTCATGAGTAAGATTATTTTGTTCTTGATTTGGGAGAACCATCATCTTTGCGTGTCTCTTGCTGCTCATGTATTGAAACAAATATAAAATCACTTGTTGAGGATTAAGTTGAAGCTAGCCTAAAGAAATATCATCTTTTTCAAATGAATGTTTTTGATTGTAGGATAAAATTACTACGCAACTTTGGAGAATTAAATGTCATTATTAGCTATGTGCTCACGGAAGCCGCACCTATTGTGGCGTCTTCAGGACATGGCCTTCTCCATAGTGACTTCATGGTTGTTCACCTATGATTTGAGAATAAGATGAAAAAGATTGCAATGATCGTATAAAAAAAGAGTGGTACAAAAAATGACCTACAGTGACGGTGTCAATTGATGAATATGTAATACAATTAAATTTTGTGTTGAAACCGTAACCAAAAATAAACCAGAACAAAAATAAATAAGATAAAAAGAGTATGAAAATGATTAGAAGGGAAAAAATCATAGCATCATAAAGTGTTGAACTTCATAAATAAAACAAATAATATTAACAATTAACTTAGCAAATCAAAGCAAAAATTATGCATCAAAAGAGCTGGGAACTCTAAAACAAACCATCAATTTCACCATCATCATTAACTTCGACATTCATAAAACCACAGTGTGTTGGTAAACCCGGAATGGTTTGAATTTCAGCGGCCAAAGCATACAAGTAACCGGCACCAACAGAAGCTCTAACGTCTCTGACAGGGAAAGTGAAGCCAGTTGGTACACCTTTTAAAGCAGCATCATGGGATAAAGAATATTGTGTTTTGGCAATACAAATAGGTAAATTACCGAATCCTTGTTTGGTGTATGTTTCAATTTTAGCTTTTGCCTCTGGTAAAAATTCGACATCACCAGCACCATACATCTCTTTAGCAATAGTTGCAATTTTTTCTTCAACAGATGGAGCGGTATCGTACAAAAATTTGAAGTTTTTAGGGGAGTTTGATGCTTTTATGACACCTTCAGCCAAATCGATGGCACCCTTTCCACCTTCTTCCCAGTGGTTAGAGACTATCGCGTCAACTGCACCGGCTTTGATTGCTTCTTCTCTAATCACATCATGTTCTTTTTCAGAATCTGATGACATTTTGTTGATGGCAACAACAACAGGTAAACCGTAAGTTTTGGCATTAGAAATATGTTTAGCCAAGTTGGAACAACCAGCTCTCAACAACTCAACGTTTTCTTGAGTATATTCAGGAGCTAAAGAAGCACCAGCTTTAACTTCTGGACCACCACCATGAACTTTCAAGGCTCTGACAGTTGCGACAATAACGATGACATCAGGGACCAAACCGGATGATCTACATTTGATATTGATAAATCTTTCACCCCCCATTGTAAAATCGAAACCTGCTTCAGTAACAACGTAACCCTCTTGCTTGGCAGCCTCTTCAGGAGATAACGATGGATGAGTACCAGCTAATTTCAAAGCCATTTTATCGGCTAAGATAGATGAAGCACCAATAGAGATATTGGCAAATGGACCAGCATGAACAAAAACTGGAGTACCTTCTAATGTTTGCATGATGTTTGGTTTAATGGCATCCTTTAATAAAGCAGTCAAAGCACCAGCACAACCTATGTCTTCACAAGTAACAGGTTCCCCTGATCTTGAAGAAGCAACAACCATACGACCCAATCTGTCTCTCAAGTCTGGTAAGGAGTTAGCTAAAGCCAAAATGGCCATACATTCAGAAGCAACAGAAATGTCAAATCCTGTTTTCCTGGTCATTCCTTTTTCGGTTGGAGCTTCACCAACTGTAATACCTCTCAAGAAACGATCATTACAATCGACAACTCTTCTCCAAGTAATAGTTTCTGGATCAATATCAAGACGAACAAATCTTGCTACTTCCTCTTCAGTCAATTTATCTGGGTTAGTTTCAGTAATACCCAATTTCTTTAATCTGTTTAACATACAAGTTGGGAATTTTCTTTCACCTTTTTTAGCTGGTACCAATCTTTTGTACAATGGACCATTCTTTTGGGTATTCTCGTGGAACATTCTAGTATCAATAGCAGCAGCCAATAAGTTATTGGCCATAGAAATTGCATGAATATCACCTGTTACGTGCATGTTGAATTCGTCCATAGGAATAACTTGAGAATAACCACCACCAGCGGCACCACCCTTTATACCAAAAGTTGGACCCATAGATGGTTGTCTGACATTGGCGAAAACGGTTTTGTTTAAATGAGCACCCAAAGCTTGAGCCAAACCAACGGTTGTGGTTGATTTACCTTCACCTAATGGAGTTGGAGTAATACCTGTAACCAAAACATATTTACCGTTCTTTTTGTGCTTCAAACGATCTAATAATGATAAACCAACTTTAGCCTTGTAAGCACCAAATGGTTCTAATTCTGAGTCCAAAATACCAGCTTCGGTAGCAACTTCAGAAATGTGTTTTGGAACTTGTTTTCTTGAGATTTCAAAATCTGATGGAACTGGTTTCAATAAGTTCAATGGTAAAGGATTTGTAAATTTAGGTGTGGAGTTGTTCTTTTCGTAGTTACGTTTAGCAGCAATAACAACGTTATCCAATAACATAGCAACAGTCATTGGACCGACTCCACCCGGAACAGGTGTGATTTTTGAGGTGACTTTGACAGCACTATCGAAATCAACATCACCGACTAATCTTGAACCTGACTTTTTGGTCGCATCATTAACGTAGTTAGTACCAACATCAATAACAACAGAACCCTCTTTCAACCATTCTCCTTTGACATAGTTTGGTTGACCAATAGCACTGACAACAATATCGGCGTTCTTTAAGTAATATTCAATGTTTGAGGACTTTGAATGTAATACAGTAACAGTTGAATCAGCAGCTTTCAAGAGATTAGCAATTGGAGATCCAACAATGTCAGATCTACCTAAAACAACAGCATTTGTACCAGCAATCTTGACATTGGATTGTTTCAACAATTCAAGAATACCTTTTGGAGTACATGGTAAAAACAAAGGACTACCACCCTTTTTGCTCAACTCACCAACGTTCGAAGTACCAAATCCGTCCACGTCTTTGGATTCGGCAACGGCAGAGGTAATGTTGACTTCATTGATGTGTTGCGGTAATGGTAATTGAACTAAAATACCATCGACTGATTCATCGTTATTTAACTTTTTAATCTCAGTCAATAATTCATGTTCAGAAATGGTGCTGTCCAAAACCTTAGCAACACAGTTAATATTTGCTTCTTCAGCGGCCTTTAACTTCATTCTAACGTAGGTGGAAGAATCTGGTCTCGCACCAACTTGGATAATAACCAAGCTTGGGTTAAAGTCATTTTGTTTCGATTGAATTTCTGAGATTTCCTTATGGATTCTCAAGCGAACTTGCTTAGCAATCTCTTTACCATCGATTAATTCAGCACCCATTTTGAACTAAGACAAGTTTTTTGTTGATCTGAAGCCTGGATCTTCAAAAAAGTTTATTGAAATAGGTTGGAGGAGGGAAATCTCTTATTTATATAAATTTTCAGTTCAGTAAAAATGTTCACATGTGCCGACAAAAAGTAAATTACTTCTTTTGACTCGTGTCTCAGAGCGACATCTCTAGTCCCAACAGAATAGTGCACATCAACGGCAACCACAAGTTTAACGACTATAGAAGGTTTTTAGGGTACAAACACTAGGAATTAACTACCAGGTTATTTTTCGTCCGCTAGTGTATTGATTTGACCTGTTTCTAGTGTTGTAGAGATGTTTTTGCACAATGAAAAATCGATACTGCATCTCGAATATCTACTGTCTTACTGATAAGCATACTTTACTTGAACTGCTCTTTTTGGGGGAGGAGCCAAGATAGGGCATATCAACACTATCTATAAGAAGAACAGTCTAGTTCTTCCTTTATTCTTCCACCCTCATCAAAATAGATATGGTTTTGTATGTGATACCTCAGAATAACAAACTTTTGGCTTTGTTCTAAACCGAGTCAAGTGAAAAATTCAGGGTCAAATATACGTGACTCTTTCTGTAACCTCAACGCTGAAATTCTGTTTTGAAGCGGTATCGTTACTGGACAGGAGGATTGTAAGAGTCAACTTGTGGCCTCCAGTTTGTACTCAGGGATTTGATGTATGATAATCAAAAAGGAGCATCACAAAAATATAGAGCAACTCACTTTATCAAGAAGCTACTTCCAAAAGACACAAATAACAACATATAAAATGACAGACCATGAGAGACAAACCCATTCAGAAGTGCACACTCTAATCTCCAGAATGAATCCAGCTTTGGTGATGGATAATACCACATCGCAGCCGCGAGATTGTTTGCAATCGGAAAGAACAGTGTTATCGTTTGTAAGGTTTGCTCTGACATTGGCTTTCACAAGTGTTGCTTTAATACTCAACTTCAGATTCGATACAGCTTCCAAGTCCGCCGATGATAACGGTGACCAACATAAAAACACCAGTTATACGAAAGCTGTGTCATCCATCTTGATTGCATTGGCTCTCTCTACGTTGGTTGTGGCAGGAATCAACTACTCCAAAACCATCAACCACTATGCTAACAACACAATCAAAACTTTCAACTCGATTCCTACCGCCATTTTGATCACATGCATAGTGGTAGTCTTGTTGGCCGTAAACGTTTCACTTTTAGTCGAGGGCTACAGATAGTACTGTTCTGCTGTGATAGAAGTGCTCAGTGGAAGCACATATACAGAAATGCTTCAGCTATCTGATGGTCGAGATATCAACATCAGCTTTAAACTGACTAATTGAACTCCTCTCTCTAAGTATATACGTGGAGTTGTCTCTACCACGCTCCCGACGGTCTTCAGCGTATACTCAGTTGAGTATCTGGCGGAGAGTACTCTCGACACTGAAAAGTACTGGTATCTCATGAGATAGATGTTCGTTGTGGGCATCCTCCGCGAGTCTTATTTTGTTTCACGACTGCTGTTTTTTCTCCCCTGGATTCTCATTAGGCTACACCTCAAACAATTGTTTCGTGAACATCTTGATCGTTTGAGTTTTGCCAGTCCTATCGTTGTATCTGCTTACTCTTATGGCTAGGAAATATTCATGCTTACATAATATATATATTTTATATAGCTATAACGGATTTCTTTTTTGGGAATTTATTAACCGGGTAATCTCATCGATAAAATTATTTCACACTGGTAGAAAAATTTATTGAAAGAAAGCAAAAAACTATAGGAAATTTGCTGGTCTTCATATATCAAAACTTATAGATAAACAACTAAAGAGTCAATATGAGAATATATTCATGCCATTTTTGCTCTTCCCCAGTTTACGTATGTGTTACTCAACATCAAGATCCATCTATGATTCTCTCCTACTAAAGCGAAGGCTTTTTGAAGAAGGGCCTCAAGAGAGAAAAAGAGTTGAATCATCCATTGAAACGGTCGTAATTGTTGTGAATACTAATCAGATTATTTAGCCATCTCATGGGATAATGTTCGTTCGTAACGATGCCAAAGAGTTTCGTTTCTGTCGTTCAAAATGTCATAAAGCATTCAAACAGCGTCGTAATCCACGTAAATTGAAATGGACTAAGGCTTTCCGTAAAGCTGCAGGTAAAGAACTTGCCGTTGATTCAACATTAACATTTGCTGCCAGAAGAAATGTTCCAGTTAGATATAACCGTGACCTCGTTGCCACCACATTGAAAGCTATGGCTAGAGTTGAGCAAATCAGAGCTAAGAGAGAAAGAGCGTTCTACAAGAACAGAATGAGAGGCAACAAAGAAAGAATGTTAGAGGCTGATAAGAAATTAGTCGCCGAGAACGAAGTGTTGTTGAAGATGAGAGAAGTTGAATTGAGACGTCTTGCTGAAAAGAAAGAAGCCGCTATAGAAGAAAAGGACGACGACGAAATGGAAATTGAAAGTGAAAGTGATAGCGAAGAAGAAGCACAATCTGTCAAACAAAAGATTATGTTGAAGAATAAGAATAAGAGTAAAAAACGTATGATTCGTATCTGATAGATTATTTTATTTTATTGTGGTTTTTGTTTGGGTTCATAATGTATATCTGGTCATTAGAATTAAACCAAGCTGTAGTAAGTGCTTGTAAACTTTTCAAAGAATGTTTGATTTTTTCACATTCTGTACGTATTGCTTTGCTTGAGAGCATAAGCTTTCAACCCGATCAGCTAAAATCGATGTAATTTTTTTTTTTATGAAAACACAATTCTTGTTTGATAGTGCCAAAATTTATAAAAAAACCAATGTCCTTGGTGTCAACAAACCCACTTAATCTCAGATCACAATTTCCACAGGCATCTATATCCAATATACTTCGGCTAAGATTGTTTTGCCAAGTTTATCAATACACTCCTGGAAATCTAGTAGTAGGCAAAGTCCCTTTATCTACCACTGAATCCAGTCACCCCGATTCAATCGTCCATCTTGAAATCAATACTGGCGGCATGTCTTTGTCAACTGATGCCACCATCGAGGGTGCTGTTTTAGCTTTGAATGGGTTTTTTGACGGGAACGCTTTTGAGCCTTTTAGTTTTGTTGTTATCGATATTGATAACGAAGAGTGGAAAGTTTTACAAAGACTCGAAAAACTTCACGACTTTTGATGATTGCCATGAATAATGGTTTTCGCAAGTCGATGGTCAGATGGGCCACTTGGTTTCATAAAAGCAGTTATGCCCTTCATATTCAGCCCGTACGCCATTAAGGTGTACGCGATTTTAGTTTTTGCTGGAAAAAAATGAGATAATTCTTTTCTTGTGGGGAACAGTATTACGGTACTTCGCGAGTAATACTTGGAAGATTCACTTCCATAAGAAAGTGTTTGAAGGGATGCTACATTTTGCTAGGTAAAAGCAATGTGTACCCTGGCAGAAAGACACCTTTGCGCTAATCTTTTAGCACAATTTCACCAACTACTGGGACCCTCAGTTGAGTACGACTCACGTACCTCAACAAAGTTAAAATGAGTATCACTTTCACCATTCTGTTGACAAAAACCGTGCTATCATTTGAATGTAAAAGCCTAACTCTTCAGGTGCCCACTCATAGCGCAGATCTCAAAATAGGGCCAACCTGAGCTTTGCTTTTGCCTTCGCCTCAAACCCCATCCTGAACTCGAAGCTGACAGGATGCCTCTTCCATTAGAAGCTCAGGATCAGACCATCATCTATGTGGTCCGTGAACCAATACAGAGCCTGGCCGATCAGCGATTCGAAGACCGTCTCTCGACACCCTGATTGTCATAATCGCAACAATCAAACCCAAATGACATTTCTTGGGTATCAAGACCATATCCCAAACAACTGAACAGGACTTATGGGACAATAGCATTTCTTCTAGTTGAAATATGAGTTGAAACCACTATACAGTGAAGGTGTGATGAAAGAAAGGTTATGAGCACATCCAAATCCATTGGTGTTTGCACGCCACTTTTTTCTTTTCAAAAATTCATGGTGAGAAAGTTTATGAGCAAAAGAACAATCAACACAGGTCTTTTTGTCCATTAGGCTTCCAATAAAGGTAAACATGGAGATCCCAACATTGGCTATACCAGGTGAGAACACACAACCACAAACTCTTGATTTGGGTTCGTTGTCTGCAGCAGCGCCAGCGCCAGCACAGCAAAAGTCTACAGCGGAACAATACTTTGACCAGACATGCGACATGATGTCCAACCATCCATACCTCACTGGGATGGGTGTTTTGTCGCTCTTGTACTTTGGTTCGACGTTTGTGAAGAGCAAGCAACCGGGCATCAACGGTAAAGCTTTCATCAAGGGAGGATTTGGCAACAAGATGTCAGCCAAAGAAGCGTTGCAGATTTTGAATTTGAAAGAAAGCACATTGACCAAAACGAGATTGAAGGAAAACCATAGAAGAATCATGTTGTTGAACCATCCAGACAAAGGGGGCTCACCCTTCTTGGCCACGAAGATCAACCAGGCCAAGGACTTCTTGGAGAAAAGAGGTGGGTTGAAGAAATGAATAATGGTGCCGAATGCTATAGTGCCGAATACTATAATGATGAACTGTATATAGATCAAGCCACGATTGTTTGTTAGTTTTGTGATCCGTTCTTGTAGCTACTTCGCTGCTTGGCCTCTGCGTTGCGCTATCTAGCTGTTTTACCCTGTGAATGTGCCCAACCCGTACAGATCCCCATACAAACGCCTTCTTTGGTCCCATGGCCCCTTCACGTTATCACCACCCGACTGCGGGTTGTTCGGGCTCGTAATCACGCTGAAGTCACTCAGTGTTAAAATTTCAATTTCCAGCAGGAATCGGAATCATTAAATTAGACTCGCTTCACTCGGACATACACCAGTTGACGAAAGCACTTTTATCCACATAAAAATATTCAGTTTTTTTGCAATTCTCATCATCTAAGCTACGTTGACCCATCCATCATCCATTTCATGACTACATATGAGAAAATAGTAAAGGGGGCCACCAAAGTCAAGGTGGCTGCACCCAAACCAAAGTATATTGAACCTATCTTGTTGGCTACAGTGGATGGAGAAAGCGAGGATTTCAAAACTGTGATGAGATCATTAGCCTACCGTATCCAAGACTCAGCATGGTCCATAGTGTACAAGTCATTGATAGTCATCCACATCATGATAAGGGAGGGCGAAAAAAATTTGACGTTGAAGTACCTAGCAAGGCATCCCTCTATTTTGAGCGTGAATAACCTAGGGAAAGCATTCAGTTCTGACGTGAGGTTTGTGCTCAAATACTCCAAATATCTCATGGTGAGAAGTAAGCAGTTTGAGGTAACCGGTGTTGATTACGTTCGTGACGAGCGGGTGAACAATGCAAAGCAGGACTCAATGGGGGGCAGATTAAGAACATTGCCAGTCGAGAAAGGTGTGTTGAGGGAGGTTGAGAGTGTCCAAAAGCAAATCGACTCGTTGTTGAAAAACAACTTTGTGGAAAACGAAGTTAATAATGACGTTGTTCTTACCGCGTTTAGATTGCTTGTGAATGATTTGTTATCCTTGTACCAAGAGTTGAATGAAGGAGTCATCAATTTATTGGAGCATTATTTTGAAATGTCGAAAGTGGATGCTGAAAAGTCCTTAATCATATACAAAAGATTCGTTAACCAAACAAAGTATGTTGTCGATTACTTGAGGGTTGCGAAACATTTGGAATATGCCACCAAATTGCATGTGCCTACCATAAAACATGCACCCACCGCATTGACAAATTCACTAGAGGAGTATCTTAATGACCCAAACTTTGAAATCAACAGAAAACAATTTTTAGTCGAAAGGGAGTCCAAAACCAAAAAGCCCAATGTCAATAGAAGCAATTCAATTGCAACCAGGCAGCCCGCCGCGGTGAAAGAAGAGAAATACAGTCCATGGAATATTCAATCGCAACAAATGGAATTACAAACTCCTATACAAGCTAAGGCAGAGCCTTCACAAGCTTCTTTGTTGAAGCAACAAGAGCATCTTCAACAGCAAACATTCCCACGACAACCCGCGCCACCTTCTTATCAACAGGTTCAGCAGGTACAAACTATACCTGTAGCTCCTCTTCAAGTTCAGGCATTGCCTGTTCAAGCGACTGGAAATCCATTTCAAACTGTAAATACTTCTGTGAATAATGCATTTTCTCAAGACTTTTCTGGGATGAACCATATGAATACTGGATTTTCGGGGATGAACAATCTACCAACCATTCAACAAGATCAACCCTTACAATACCCTATTCAACAACAATTCACGCAACAACAACTACAATTACAACAGCAACAACAACAGCAACAGCAGCAACAGCAGCAGCAACAGCAGCAACAGCAGCAACAACAGCAACAATTTTATCAGCAAAGCTTGCAAAATCAATTCGCAAACCAACAACAACAAAATCAACAAAACCAGCAAAACCAGCAAAATGGTTTTGGTATGAACGCATTTACCAACGATTTCACGGGATCCCAACTCTTAACCGCATCGAGTACTGGAACACCATCCCAAAACAATATTTATCCATCGGCAACGGGTAATCCGTTTTCCTCACTCAAAAGATCAAATACAAACCCTTTTTCACGCCAATCAACAGGGTCCTCGGTCTCGAATCCATTTAGTAAGCCACAGAGATTCAGTAGCATTCCAACTCAGGCAACTGGTAATCCTTTCGCTTCTATATCCACGAGTACGTCATCTATAACTAATGGTCCTATAGGAAGAACACCAACTGCCGGGGGTTTAGAGAATTTACCAACAATCCCTGTATTTCCAGAAACCCAAGAGTTATACAAAAGAAATCAAAACGAGTTACTTGCTAGATCAGAATTGAACCAACAACAACAAATGCAACAAATGCAACAAATGCAACAAATGCAACAACAGCAACAGATACAGCAACAGCAAATGCAACAGCAGCATTTATGGCAACAGCAACAACCAACCGGGTTTCATGAACCAAACCTTCTCTGAAGAATGTTGAAAGTGATGACCATTCCCCTGAAAAATAATAATGTATAACGGAACATGGTAATGTTGTGTTAGTCGCTAATTGTTGTTGCTGATATCCTTCTGTATAACATAATATCAAGCCCTGTGCCATTACCTATGTGAATTTTTTGCATCCTTCACAATCGTTTCACGCCTTTTTATTATTTTTAGTTTCACTCAAATTTATCAAATGTACTTGATCTCTATATTCAATTTTTTTCAACTTTATTCTTATCTTTGATCACAATATTACTTTTGATTTTGCAATTAATACACCCTTGAGTACAGACTACAATTGTAAATACAAAAAAAGCTAAATACGTTATTCATTAAGATGCTGTTGTACATGGTTATGTTGTTTTCCGCTTACTGTGAATCCATTAGGTTTTGACCCTCGATATTATAGGCCAGTACGCCTTTTGAACCAAGCCCGATTGTATGCTATCCTGAATTTCACATAACGTATCATCTGTGTGAAGCTGATGATGCTGGTCGATACCTTTTTTTTCGTTCTGATATAACAAATACAGATTGTGCATTAGCATTTCAACCGTTTTTTGATGTAATTTTGATTCTATTTTGTGAGTTTGGGTTCTTTTGGTGAAATCTTCAGCTGATTCAAGTGATCTTTTCATTGCCATGATTGCCTGGTTTATTGAGGGATTGTAATCAGTTGTAGCTTCGAAATAGAAAATACAAGTTTGAAAAGTCGTTACGCGTACGAATTTATTTTACGCGTTCTCAAATCTGACTAAGTATAACGAGACGACAAAATGAAACGTTACATAAACAAAATATATATTCATGGGTTCGATGTCACCAGTGAAACTTTCAGTAATAATTACAATGCGAAACCACTTCTATTTTAGGAAGAAGTGCAAATGGAAGGATCCAAAAACAAAAGAAAGAATATAAAACGAAGATGTCACTACCAGATTGATAAAAAGTGAAAAATTTTTGAGCGAAATGACTACGAGGATCAGATTCCTGACTCGGTGTATATCTGAAAGCAAGAAGACGTGCAGTTCAATTATGATGAAAAGACATTTTATATTTGAATAAAGCCCCATTCCATTCAGTTGCTAAGGAAGAGCTTTACGAAATTTTTCAGCAAAAGTATTGTAATATTGTACGCATCATGTCCTCGACGGCTTGACAACTTTTCCTGTTGAAGCTACAGTTGACCTTTTCTTCTTGTTGATTTTTCTCTTTTCGCCAAAATTTGCTTTTTCCATATCCATCAAAGCTTCTCTCTTGGCTTTGCTCGTAGGAGTTAAGGAAGTCTCTATTACCATCTTATCATCAACCTCTTCAAACTTGGTCATTTTCTGATTAACCCTTTCTTCAATGGATAAAATTCTTGAAACATCTTTTTCAGAGACGAAACTTACACTGTCACCCTTTTTGCCTGCTCTCGCAGTTCTACCAACTCTATGAATAAAATCGTCGGCATCCGCTGGTATATCGTAATTTATGACTAGCTCGACACTTGGGATATCTAACCCTCTGGATGCAACATCTGTAGCTATCAAAACTCTGGCTGCTCCAGCTCTGAATCTGTGTAATGAGTTGGTTCTCTCAGTCTGGGGCATTTCGGAATGTAATGAGGCGACTCTTATATCTAACAAGCGTAAAGTACGTCTCAATACTTCAGCTGTATGTGTTCTATTAACGAAAACAATAGCCGTGGATTTTTCGTAGTCTTTGTAGTTTAGCAAACTATGAAGATATGCCTCTTTGTTGAAGGATGGAATCAACAAATAAAACATTCTCAAGGTGGAAGGAATGGCGATTTTATTGACAACCTCATGCATGAAAACTGGTGGTTTACCCTCGATATGGGGTTTTTCTTTCAATGCTCTGATCGAATCAGTAACAGTTGCAGTGAATAATAAGGTTTGTCTGTCTTTGGATTTAGGTAAAACAGTAAAGCATCTTTCTAAATCACCACTGAAACTGTTAGTCAATAAACGATCCGCTTCATCAAGCACCAAATATTTAACCCTTCTTAATCCACAGATGGTATCTTCTCCACTCTGCAAAATGTGTGCAGCTAGTCTACCAGGTGTAGCAATAACGAAGTGAGGTTTTTTGGCTAAATCAATAGCTTGCTGTATCATATCCCCACCACCGATAATAACACAAACTTTTATGTTCATATTGGCACCCAAAGCAGTAAATTGTTCTGCGATTTGCAATGCCAATTCTCTGGTTGGTGTCAAGACCACTCCAAATATACCGCACGGATCTTGTGACCATTCTGACAACATGGGACCAGCAAAAGCTATGGTTTTACCTGAACCAGTCTGTGCTCCTCCTATACAATCATGACCTTGTAAAATTTTCGGTATACATGCTGCTTGAATAGACGTTGGGGTGTATATCTTTAAGACGTTCAATGTTTCACAGAGCCATTTGGCTATTCCAAGTTCCGCAAAATCTGGCATTTCTTATATTTGTTTTCAGTGTATTTTATATGAAACAGCCTTAGCTTGTATTATCCCTTTACTGAAATTATACTATATATTTGATCATTATCTGGTGCATAAAATTTCTTATAGGTTTTTTTTTTTTTATGATGCGATCACGTGAATTTTCAGAAAAATACCATAAAAACATCAACCTAGTATAATACCAATCTATCTAAAATGAGCCAAAGTATCAAAGAGTAAGGGATTTAAAATGTTAAAGCTCAGAGGCGCTTCTATAGTACAGATGCAGAGGTACTTCTCATCTGGTTCTATGTTGCGAAATAGCACCTCTCTTCCACCCACGTCTGCACCAACTGCAACTGAAAATGATGAGTGGTTGAATCAATTGAGTGTAAATGCAGAGGAAGTTGATTTTGCTACTAGCCCAGACAAGTCCTACATTTTGAGTAGAGTGGGAGGCCAAGAAGGGGCGGAGGGAAAGGGGTGTGAAAGCTGGGATACTATGGGCGACAAACTCAAATATAAGATATATGGGTTTGACGAGAATGAGTTTTTGGATGTTGGATTACCTGTATCCAACTTTTACATCAAATCATCGCCATTTTCGCACTTGTCGTCCAAAAACAAGCCCAAGGCAGACAATAATCAATCTTTCTCAGACTTGAGACTTGTCAGATTGAAGGCTGGAAAAGGTGGCGATGGGGTCGTTTCATTTTTAAGAGATGCAGGAAGAGCCATTGGGCCTCCGGACGGAGGTGACGGTGGTGATGGAGGAACAGTTTTCATACAAGCTGTGGAGGGGATGAGCTCTCTACATACTTTGAAACAGTCTTATAGCGCCAAAGAAGGGAAAAATGGAGCTGCTTCTCAATTAGATGGTAAAAGAGGCGAGGATATAGTCATTAGTGTCCCAATAGGAACTACCATACGGTGGATTCCTGATCCCAAATTGATTCGAGAGTTACAAAATGAAGAAGAAGAGCAAATTGTTAAAGTGAAGGGTAAAGGAGATTATGAGGGAGACAACTACTTTAGACACATTCAGTTTTTCAGAAACAGTTACAAGCCTGGCGAAGGCTGGTTATTCAAAGATAGAGAAGAACAGTATCATTTGGATAGAGAGTTCTTTCAAGAATTGAATAAGCGAGTCAAAATTTATGATAGAAGATTATTTTCGGAAGAGATCAAAACTGATATTTTTCCATCCATTGGTATTGATCTTAATAAGCCATCTAAAGATCCAATACCCATCTTACATGGTGGTAAAGGTGGTATGGGGAATATGCACTTCTTGACCAAGAACATCAGAAATCCAAGATTTTCCAAAAAGGGCAGATCAGCGATTGAGGAAAATTTTATATTTGAGTTAAAATTATTGGCAGATTTAGGCTTGGTAGGTTTGCCAAACTCTGGAAAATCAACATTATTGAGAGCGATCTCAAATGCAAGACCCAAAGTTGGGCATTGGGCATTTACTACATTGAGACCAACTATTGGAACCATAAGATTAGGCATTGATAAGGAACAATTTACAGTTGCTGACATTCCTGGTATAATCGCAGGAGCTGCAGAAAATAAAGGTATGGGGTTGGATTTTTTACGTCATATTGAAAGATCTGGTGGTCTAGTATTCGTTATCTCTTTAGAAAATGAACAACCTATAGAAGATTTGAAATTATTATTGAATGAAATGGGTCCGAAAAGGCTAGCTAATAAGAGAATGTTGATTGTTGCGACCAAGGCAGATATTGAAAACACAAGAACAAAATACATTGACTTGAAAAACTTTGTTGAGGGAAATAACTGGAAGTGTGTCCCATGTTGCGCAATGAAGAACGAAAATATTGAAAGAGTACTTCAAATGATGTACGAGGCTACAGGGAAAAAATAACCAAAAGAAGAATGTAAATAATTGTATATACTATAACATGGGGATATAATCTCTTTTTTGTAGCGCCGTATGTGTTTTGGATGGTTTTTGAGCATTCCGCTGCGCTGCACATGATGGAGAGCTACAATCTTCTTTCAGATTTGCTATATGTATCGTACGATATTCCAAATTTTGACTAGGTATCTACCAATGTGGGGTCATAAACAAATCTCTGTTTTTGGATCAATATAGCATACTTATCACAATAAAAACTTAAAACCATATTATAATGTGATATATCGAATTCGTTATCAAAATGAATGAAAGTG
>PPLN03000029.1:0-94111 GCA_003707825.3 Cephaloascus fragrans
CAATTGCATCGTGAGTTACCATCAAGACCAGTAACTGCTAGTGCTGGTAATTTGACTACTAAGTTTGCAACCACTTTTGATAAACAATTCACCGTTGTTTTGAGAAGAACTTTCATGCAATTTTGGAGATCTCCTATTTATATTAGAGCTAAGTTTTTGGAAAGTATCATGTGTGCCCTTTTCGTTGGTCTATCATATGTTGGAGTCAATCACACTATCTCCGGTGCTGAAGAAGCCTTCTCATCCATTTTCATGATTTTGTTGATTGCCTTGGCTATGATCAATCAATTGCATGTTTTTGCATACGATACAAGAGAATTATTTGAGGTCAGAGAAAAAGCCTCAAATACATTTCATTGGAGTGCTTTATTACTTTCTCATACACTTGTTGAAATTTTCTGGTCGATGGTATGTCAGTTCTTTTGTTACGTATGCTACTACTTCCCAGCTCAATTCTCCGGTACAGCTCATCACGCAGGTTACTTCTTTTTGATATATGTCATGATTTTCCCAATTTACTTTGTTTCTTATGGTCTTTGGGTCCTTTACTTCTCTCCAGATGTTCCAAGTGCTTCTATGATTAACTCCAACATTTTTGCAGCCATGTTGTTGTTCTGTGGTATATTACAACCAGAGAAGTTCATGCCTGGTTTCTGGACTTTCATGTACAAGGTTTCTCCATTCACATATGTTGTTCAATCTCTTGTTGCGCCCTTGGTTCATAACAGAGTTGTTGTTTGTTCTCAAGATGAGTACAATATCATGGATCCTCCTTCTGGACAAATATGTTCCGAATATCTTGGTGACTTTGTCACTTCAAATGGTGGTTACGTGAACAATGGTAATGCTACTTCAAATTGTGAGTATTGTGCTTATTCATGGCAAACAGATGTCGTCAGACAATTTGGCGTCAAATGGCACTACAGATGGAGAAATCTTGGGTTCTTATTTGTGTACATAATCTTCAACTTTGTTGCCATGCTCTTCTGTTACTACATTATGAGAGTTAAAGTCTGGAGTTTGAAGTCAGTTTTGGATATCAAGAATTGGTACCACCCAAGAAAAGATAGACACGAACCTTCTACCAACATTTTCAATGCTAAACCACAAGATGGTAAAATCTTGAAGAAAGCATAGTATGCTTTGTTGAATATATATATACCCAGGTGCTATTATCACACTAAGCACCATCTGTGTTTTTCTTTTGGTTTTTCAACCAAATGAAAATGCATTTATTTAACTACAGGGGTCTTTTTAATCACAGTTTAATTTTTCTTTCTTTAGTTTTGAAGTAAAAAAACACTCATAAATACTTTTAATATTGTTTTTATTTATAAAATTTTGTATGAAATCAACTTAGACGTAGATGTATGTAAATTCATATTCCAAAATCAGAGGTTTTGTGAAATATGATGTCAATCGTTGAAGTGTATTCCACTCAAAGTTTTATCTCAAGCTGGCTATCAAAATTTTGTTTGCACATAGTTCAAATATTTCTCTATTATTTATATACAAGATCTAATTTGTGAAATTGGCAACAGCAACTACAGCATTGATTAGCGTTGATAGGTCTTTTTTGCAAATGATATAAGGAGGCATAATATATATGAGTTTACCAAAAGGTCTGACCCACACACCCATTTCAACGAACCTTCGTTGACAGGAAGCCATATCAACTGGCTTCATAAGTTCGACTACACCAATACTACCTAAAACTCTAACGTCCTTGATGTTACTTGTCTTCAGCTTCTGTTTGGTCAAAGGAATTAACAACTCTTCTAGTAGCTGTTTTTCAATGTTCTTGACTTGAACCTTCCACTCTCCACCCTCTAAAATTTCCAAACTTTTAGTTGCGACAGCACAAGCTAAAGGATTTCCCATGAACGTGGGACCATGCATAAAGCATCTTGCTACACCGGAGCTTACTGTATTGGCTACTTTCCTTGTGGATAAAACAGCAGAAAGTGTGACATAGCCACCGGTCAAACCCTTACCAACACAAAGTATATCAGGGCAAATACTTGCATGCTCGTATGCAAACAATTTTCCAGTTCTTCCAAAACCAGAAGCTATTTCATCTAAAATCAACAAAACTTTATATTCGTCACACAACTCACGAACTTTTTTCAAGTAATGGGGATGGTAAAACCTCATCCCACCAGCACCTTGAAGGATAGGTTCCAATATAACCGCTGCTATCGTATCATGATTTTCTTTAATTTTGGTTTCGAAATCCCCAATATCTTTTTCATCCCACTTTTCATGGAATTTTATGGTGGGAGCATCAGCAAATAAATTTTCGGGAACGTAGCCAGTATATAAGCTGTGCATAGAGTTGACTGGATCACAAGCAGACATTGCTCCAAATGTGTCACCGTGATAGCCATTTTTTATTGTGAGAAATCTTTTTTTTTGCTTTTTGTCAATCGAATGACAGTATTGGATAGCCATTTTCATAGCTACCTCAACAGCCACTGAACCTGAATCTGCCAAAAAAACACAATCTAGATCATTGTGGGTCATTCCAATCAATTTTTTACATAGGTTGATAGCAGGACTATGGGTAATACCCCCGAACATAACATGTGACATCTTGGAGATTTGGGTAGTAATTGCTTCATTTAGCTGTGGGTGGTTGTATCCATGAATTGCGCACCACCAAGAAGACATCCCATCGATAACCTCTTTTCCATCCGATAGTTTGAGTCGCACTCCATTAGCTGATTCAACCATATAGCAAGGTAGCGGATCTATCATGGACGTATATGGATGCCATATATGTTCTTTGTCGTATTTTAAGTCTATCTCTACCAGTGTTTTTGTCATCTCAGGAAATTTGATTGCTGCTTTTCTTCCAAATTGGACGCAATTTTCTCCCAAAAGCAAAAAAAACCAAAGACGATGAAAAGAAATTTGCTTAAATAGCAGCACGAATTTTGTAACTTTGAAAAGCTTGGAGCCTAGCTATATTTAAAATATTTATAAGCATGCTAAAAACTCCGATAAGAAAAGTCATGAGCCGCAATGACTACGAGTCATTTGAGTCATCCCAGTTACCGAACCGGCTCTTGCATCTTTATATAAATGTCCAACAATCACCGAAGCGTATTCATTTATTCTACCAATTGACATAAATTGAGTACCTGTGACATATCTTTTCAAAAGATGAAGTCTTCGACAGTTTTTGTGACAGGAACCGACACGGATGTTGGAAAAACGTTCATCGCAGCTTTATTAACAAAAGCTTGGGGTGCGAATTACTGGAAACCAATGCAGACTGGGCTTGAATCAGACACAGGAGATACCAGTACTGTTCGAAGACTTACCGGGCTACCAGAAGATCACTTTAAACCTCCTCAAGTGGCTTTGCAGAAACCATTGTCACCATGGAGAGCCGTTGTACTTGAAAACACTGATAATATTAGTCTCGAGAATATTCATATACCAAAGGAGTTTCAAACTAGCGAAAGGCCTTTGGTAATAGAAGGTGCTGGTGGTCTATACGTTCCAATAAATGATAAGCATATGATGACAGACTTGATTCAAAAATTGGACATTCCAGTTATATTAGTTGCTAGAAGTGAATTGGGTACAATAAATCACACTCTATTGAGTCTTGATGCGTTAACAAGTAAAGGTATCAAAGTATTGGGCGTTATTATGAATGGAAAATTGAATCATGATAATGCGAAAACAATTGAGCACTTTGCGGGTGGCGTTCCTATTCTTTGTGAAATTCCTGAAACTGATCCTAGTAGTCTCGAGGAGGTGTTACATCTAATACCCAAATTAGATTCGTTGATTCACTTATTTTCACAATTCTAAAAAAAATTCTTGAATATACAGACAAAAATATAAATACGATGGTGTTTCAGCATTTAATTGAAAAAAAAAAGTTGTAGTATCCATAGTGAGTTGAACATCAAAACTTGAACATGTTAAAATCGGGATATCATTAGCAGAGGACAAAGCTCTCAGTTCCAATTTTCTAGGCGTTACATGTTTTCTCGTCAATTGAATCAAATTCATGATTTATTGCTCCAAGTAAGACTTTCAATACCCACATTGACTTACTCAACTCACCACCCCTTTCGGCAACTTGGTTTTGTTCGTTTTCATACGAACTTGTAACATCCACAATATCACCTACAGAAGAACGCTGATCAAGATCCATCAAAAACGACGTTGCAGCAAGATCGTTTCCGATTTGTGCAATTTGAAAAAAAACACCAGCAGGTCTACGGTTAACGTTTAAAAAGTTTTTCATATCCTTTATCAATAGCTCAACATTTGAAATTCCATCTGTAGGAGACCCGTCTGTTAAACATATAATCAACTTTGGTTTGAATGATGACGGATCCGAACTCAATTGTTTTTTGAGTTTTGAGATCACTTTTCTATTTAGCACAGTAGAGAAAGGAGTTTCTCCAAAGTATATTGTGTTATTGATGATATTAACTAACTGCTCTTTGTTTCTCAATCCAACATAATCGTCTGAATCTTCTCCATTCATAAAACATAAAGAGATCCCTCTTCCATATATATCGAATGGAGAGAAACAATCAAATATCAAAGTGGATATGTATTGAAGTTCGTCAATTCTTGAGCCTTGGTTCATCAGTGATGAATTATCCACGTAAAGAATGATTTCAAACAAACATAGTTCCACTAGCAATTTTGCAGATGCAGGCCTCAAATTGTAATAACTCGATAATTTTAGGACCGCTTGAGAATTGATATGATTTGCCATGTCCAATATTTGATTGTCAGAAGTGTAGTATGATTGTAAGTGTTGATTTATTATAGTCTCTTTCAAGATCTGATAATATTGCTTAGACTCTTTACTCAGAAACTGATTTTTATGGGTTTCAGGAACAATAGATGGAATGGCGGGTATTGATTGAGAGTGATACTGCGATTGCGACGGATATTGTTGCAGAGAAGCAATTTTTGAGTAGCGATTATTGGACATGACAATTGTGTAAAGAAAATAATCACAATGAAACTTTTGAAGGATTTGCATCAAATTATATATCATATATAAATGTGTGAATTGTAAACTAACTTTATAACATGAGAGTGACCAGCAACGCTCAGAAATTGATTTATAGAAGCTCATGGGGTAGTGTTTCCCAGCTGATAAGTAGACCTGTATGTTCCACCATTTAGCTTATGTCCCGTAAATGACCCAGGGCCACCCTAAACTCAGTGAACTAAAAAGAAGTGCAACGTTGGAAGAATTACTAAAGGTATTTTCTCTAGTGTGAGCCATGCCGGGCCACATCTAACTAATAGCATTAAGCTTGTTCACCCAATAATAAATAAGCATCCCATCATCAAAGTTTCTTAAAAAATTTTGTGTCTTTGAGTCACCCAAATAAACATGATGTCAAGTAGGATAACCTGAACAACCAATGCACCATGTAGTATTGACACATTCATCTTCTCACCCTATAATCATAGTTACACCAAAATCTGATCTTGTCGGTTACATGATAGTGGGATACCATGTAATGCACAATTGGATATTCATAAAGCTATCCAATTACTTTATCAAATGATGTGAATGCCACGACAAAATAATGTATGGAATTGATGCGGTGGCTCAATGGTAGAGCTTTCGACTCCAGTTAGTAGTTGCAATCGAAGGGTTGCAGGTTCAATTCCTGTCCGTGTCAATTATTTTTTGATGTTTTGAAAGCTCTTTTTCCATCTGGCTCAGTCCTTGACATGATGACAGTGTTTTCATTTAAGTATTATTTGATAGGAAAAAAGGGTATGCTGCTAAATGATAACAAGTAGTTAATTGCTTTCCCCATAATAAGCGCTAACTTGTACAATGAAGGTAAATTGGAACCGATTCAAACTCATACTTCCTATATAGCAACTTTGAAAGGAAGCATCTCTTGGGATGTATGTTTTTATTGCTCTATGGTCCCACCAACGCGATGGGGTGTGAACATTCATGATATTTGATGTGATATTGATATATTTGTGCTGTAACGAATAGTTATTGGTGCCCAACAGCGCTCAAAACCTTCGAAAAAAATAACACAAAGCTATATGAAGCAAAATGCTGACTTTCATTTTCGTGGAAGTCAAATGAGACAACTAAGAGGTGATTTTACAGGTTGATCAATATATTTTACTATAAACAATACAGAAAGTGCATATTGAAGCAGTTGAAGTGGTGATAGCTATATGTACGGCAAGATGCTACTCTTCCACAGAAATTTGATGGAACTCAAACCACCTCGCATTCTTGCAAGATTCAATTCCACGTTTAAAGAAAAACCCAGAATAAATCCGGTTGGTATCCAGCACTTATCAGTAGGTATCCATAACAAAATCTTTCCCAAACATCAAGTGATAGACAGCGAGCTCGAAGAGAGGAGTGATTATGTCGAATTATCGAAACAACACCTCAAATGCAATGATCTATTGGGAAAAAAAACATGTATATCAGAACCTATAGATTTCAACATACCTTCTCTTCAAGGAAACTCTTTGGACGAGCATTTTTATAAGCTTGGAATGGATAGTGCTGACCCCTACTTAAAATATGCTACTGATTTCTCAAAATCGAATTTAGCTGCTTGTCCCAAACCCGGAGAATGGTTGTTTAAACCTGGATGGTACAGATATGTCAAGAACAAAAAGCCTCAGCCTGTACCATACCCTTTAGAGGACACTTTGACATTTGATGTTGAAGTATTATACAAAATCTCACCTTATCCAGTTTTGGCTACAGCAGCATCAACTGAAGCTTGGTATGGTTGGGTGTCTCCGTTTTTGACTTCGAAAGGTAAAAAGCCACTCTACTCATTAATACCCATGAACACGTTGAACAAAGCAAAATTGATAGTGGGCCACAACGTTGGTTACGATAGAGCACGCATACAAGATGAATATCACGTTAAACAGTCGTTGGGATTTTATCTCGATACTATGTCACTACATATTGCAACCAATGGTATGTGTTCTCGACAAAGGCCTACGTGGCTAAAACATAATAGTCAGAAAACAAAGTTGAAGTCAATCCGATCAGAATCAGATGGTGGAGATGTCACACTAAATTCAGCAGAAGATGCTGATTTGAGCTCTGCTATCAAAGAATCTCAAATTGAGAACCCTTGGATTGATTTCAGCAGTCCAAACTCATTGGCACTTGTAGCCAAATTGCACTGTGGAGTCGAAATTGACAAATCCGACAGAGATTACTTTGCGTCTGAAAACATTGCGGAGATTGTGCGTCTCTTTCCAAAATTGATGGCATATTGTGCTAGCGATGTTGATGTTACACACAAAGTTTTTTCAAAAGTTTTTCCAGAATTTAGAAGATTGATACCGCATCCTGTTTCATTCGCAAGCTTAAGACATATTGGGACTTCTTTTTTGCCGACAAACAAGAAATGGATCGACTATATTAATAAAGCTGAGTCAATTTATCAACAGAACAAAACAAAGATAGAAAGCAAACTTCATGCTTTAGCATGGGAAATTCTTGACTATAAAAATAATCCTGAAAAGTATCGAAGTGACCCATGGCTTTCTCAGTTGGACTGGACTATAAAAGAAGTGAAGTATAAGAAAAATGGTGAAATGGTTAAGAGGCAAGCAAGATTAACAGGTTTTCCTCAGTGGTACAGAGATCTTGGTACTTCAACAGATCCCAAGGAAATCAATTTGAGTACAAGGACGAGAATATCCGCTTTTTTGTTGAGATTGAGCTGGGAGGGGTATCCATTGTTCTGGACTGTTTCAAAAGGTTGGTGTTTCAAAGTTCCCTCTGATGAGGACATAATAGATGAGCTCAAATTGAAGAATTACATATTAGCAAATTGGGAAGATGACCCTAATGCGGATTTGATTGCAGAACAGATAAAAGATGGTGATACGGCTTACGAGTTATTCAAAGTGCCCCATGCAGATGGTCCAGATTCCAATTGTGCAAGCGTTCTATCGAAAAATTATTTAAAGTTTTTCGAAAATGGTACATTAACATCTGAATATGAAGATGCAAAGGAGATATTGAACTTGAATGCTGCTGGAAGCTATTGGATGGGTGCCCGAGAAAGGATTTCATCTCAATTTGTTGTTTATAATGAAAAGGATAAATTCGGTATTCCTCATGATATGGGCATTATTTTACCACAAATTTCAACTATGGGCACTGTCACCAGAAGAGCGGTTGAGAAAACCTGGTTGACTGCTTCTAACGCGAAAGCCAGTCGTATAGGATCCGAGTTAAAATCAATGATAGAATCTCCGCCAGGATACTCCTTTGTAGGGGCTGATGTGGATTCAGAAGAATTATGGATTGCATCATTGGTGGGTGACTCCGTCTTTAAATTGCATGGTGGTACTGCTATTGGCTGGATGACTTTAGAAGGTACAAAGAATGAGGGCACTGATTTACATTCCAAAACTGCCAAAATTTTGGGAATTTCTCGAAACGAAGCCAAGGTTTTCAACTATGGAAGAATTTATGGCGCTGGTCTCAAGTTCGCTACTCAATTATTGAAGCAGTTTAATCCCAAATTAACAGACAAGGAGACTCAGGAAACATCACAAAAATTGTACGATGCAACCAAAGGTGCTAGGGGATATACCAAAAACAACACACTTTGGTACGGTGGTTCAGAGTCCATTGTTTTCAATAGATTAGAAAAAATAGCCCAAGAGAATGATCCCAAAACTCCTGTCTTGGGTGCTGGAATTACTTCAGCGTTGAAGAAAAAGAACTTGAAAGGAAATATTTTTTTACCATCCAGAATTAATTGGGCTATTCAATCATCCGGTGTTGATTATTTACACTTATTGTTGGTATCAATGGAGTACTTGATAAAAAAATATCAAATTGACGCAAGATTGGCAATCACTGTTCACGACGAGATCAGATATATGGTCAAAGATGAAGACAAATACAAAGTAGCATTGCTTTTACAAATAGGAAATTTATGGACTAGGGCAATGTTTAGTCAACAATTAGGCATTAATGATGTTCCACAATCATGTGCTTTTTTTTCCGCTGTTGATATTGATAAGGTTTTGAGAAAGGAAGTTGATATGGACTGTGTCACACCTTCAAATTCCGTTCCAATCCCACATGGTGAATCTTTAGATATACATGAAGTTTTGAAAAAATCAGGTGATATAGGTCAAGGAATTAACCTTGATTTCTCTCACATAAAATATATGGAGAGACAACCGGCTTTTCTTTCTTTAGACGACGATTTGAGTGAAAGCACAAAAAAAAGTTTGATAAGTTTGCAACTCGCCAATAATAAGGACGATTTTGCCAACAGAAGAAAGCTTTATTATAGCAGAATGAAGAATAACGCATCTGAGTTGTTTTTCCAGGATCAAGTCTCATCTACAGGGACAAAGAAATGCGTTATACCTCCCAAAACAATTTATGCCTCACTGTCATGTAACAGTAATATATTCGAAGGTGAAAAGATTCTTGGAATAAATACTAAAACTTTCAAAAAATCTAAGAAGAGACAAACCAATGATGTCGATTCGTACTCATTGAGTGACGAGGAATTGTTGGCTCGATTGAATATGGATAAAAACACAGCCATTAAACAAATCAAAAGGTATTGACGATTGACTATTTTGTCACAATAATTTATAGAAGTTTTTTTATTATGTATTATATTGTGTTTTGAAATGGTGTTCGGGAAGTTATGGTAATAAATTTTATGTAGTGTTTTGATTTTTAATGTAAAGTAAATTTTTAGTGTTTTGCTTGTCATTATTATATTTATTGAATGTTTTATGTAACGATCATGATACCTTCATTCTTTTACGGGCAAGGTATCTCTCTCTAGCATTTTGAATTTTTCTTTCATCAGTATTGCGTTTGGTGGAGATTTTCGCTGGCTCATTTTCAACAATCCCTATATTGGCGGTAGGACTTTTGATCGAGTGCTCGTTTTGTTTTTTGATGAAGTTCTTCGCTCTACTTTTATCATCTCCACTGATACTTGTGTGTTCCATGCGTGGTTTGATTATATTCAAACCTGCTTTCAATTCAAACTTCACTTCAGCACGACCACTTTGCTCTTGCTCCATATTTTCAGATTCGCCAGTTTGAAACTCTCCCATAATTTTACTTCCATGCGATTTCGAAGTTACATTTGATTTGGATGATTCTACTATGGTGTCGTGTTTTGACTCAGTGTTCTCAAAAATTTTGAGTTGCATGGATATTTGAGGTAATCTGGCTTCGCTAGCTTCTTTCTTTGCTTCCATATCTTTGATCTCGTTCAAGTCGCGTAGATGTTTTTTGTAAGATGAAGTAACGAATACTTCTTTGTCTTTGTATAAATCGCCCTCCAACTTCCTTGCGTGCTGGTTCCTCAATTTTTTAGCTTCCTCTTTATCTATTTTCCGTATGTTTATAGCTCTTTGTATCAGGGCCATATGTAACGACTTGCTAGAGCCTGCGGTATTCTCTTCCACCTCTTTGTGCTCCTTCTCCTGATTTTTCATGGAATCGTAAACTTCATCATAAGCATAAACAGAAGGATCCACCTGTTCTTCCCCAGTATTATCAATACTTGTTTTAGGTCTGGAAACATATGACAGGTTGCGTGTGCTTTGTATTGGTGTTGGAACCTCTTTTTCTTCCCTATTTTCTTCTTCACCATCTTCTGAGTCGCTTCCAAAAGCAGCTATTGACTTTTTAACCACATTTCTTTTAGCACTAGCATCCCTTTTTAGATTGTCTTTCTTGAAAGAAATTTTCATACTTTCGAGCTTACCACCTGGTTGAAAGTTGTTGAACCATCACCGGCTCATGCCCTCAGCCTGTTGCTCTAATAAATAGTACATGGTATATCATTACTGGTAGGGTAACACCCAAGAATAACGCTTTTTATCGGAAACCCTCGCTGATAGAGCACACCACTCCATCTAAAAAGATCCTTAATTCTGTTGTGATTGTTTCTGACTTTGATTGAACTTGTTGATAGTGGAGCTTGAAAAGAATTGAGCGAAACTCTCATTTTACGTTTTTCTTCTCGCCAGCTGCCTTGAAATAGACTTTGTTTTGAACACTCCACCTTGATTCGAACATAATAAGTTTCTACAATGAATGGGTCAGGATTTGACTGGCTAAATATGTCAGGCATTGACACACACACCTTAGAAAATTCACCCGCTCCTCCTGTTTTATTTGGAGTTTCTTCAGATGCTAGATCGTCGCCACTGTATGAGGAGAAAGAAAGGGAAACTGTCAATAATTTGAATGGGACCTCGACTTCGCTGTTAAGCTTCAGCAATCAAAAAAGTGAGGGTGTTGTTGAGATAGTGAGTGATACTGATGAAAACATTCCTCTATCTTTGACAAGCTTTGATCTTACTCCAAAAGAAGCGAAAACCTATATAAGATGGTATAACAATATCATTTCCAAGAAGGGTACTAAAACAATAACACTACAAGATGTGTTCACATTTCTAAACAATTTCAGGCTAAACATAGAAGTAAAAGATCAATTGAAAAAAATCTTTTTACATCATTCCAGCTCGTTGAATATTGGTCAGTTTTTTGCTTTATTAAGACTCATTTCACATTCAATAAATGGACAAAGTTTGGAGAGAAGACTTATAAAATTAGAGGCCCCTATACCTATTCCCGTACCTATATTATCAAAAAAGAGGCAATCAGAAACTGACACAGATGATGACGACCTACCAAGCTCAACGGAAGAGAAAAGTAACCCGTTTTCGATGTCTGGAGCAGACGCTAAAAAGAAACTTGACTTGGACGGTTTCACTCAATTTATGCTTACAGGAAAAAGACCACAGAAGAAAAAATTGAAGGGAAAGAGAGTTAAGTTTAGTGACCAGATTGTGACAGGTATAGCTGAAGAACCAAAACAAGCTGTTCCGGACGTTAAATTAGACATGTCATTGCCAATGGATCAATTATTGGGGAAAGTTCCACCACAAAGGGGCGTTACTGTGCCACCATCATCAAATGAGGAAGATGAGGAGGAAGAGTTGAAAGATATGCAGGAACTGATAAGCCATTTTCAAAATGTGAATATCGATAGTGTTTCAATCCATGGTGTCCCCTCAAACATACCACCTGTTTACTTCAATGGCACATCATTAGAATCCCCCGATTCAAGTTTGGACTCGAGGTCATCTACTCCTGATCCTTTGAATAACAATAAAATACAGGCCTTGAGGCCAAACATGACTGGTCCAGCACAAATGTCACAAATGTTTTCTAATTCGAATTCAACGGGGGTTCCAAGCTTATCCATGAAGGACCCTTTGAACCACATCAACCCTCCAAGATTGTCACCAACGTTGACTGGCTCAGTTCCTAGATCATCATCACTATTAACACCCCCGGTACCACCAAAAAGCAGAAATAGATCGTCTTCATCTCCGATTCCCTATAATGCCCCCATTATTCAGCCTAACAACTCAAGAGTGCCCTCTCCATTAGCCTACACACATCCCACACAACCATTATATACACCACCACCTCCTCCACCATCAAGAGGTCGCAGTCTGTCCGGAGTTGCACCACCCCCTCCTCCATCAAGACGTCGTGTTGCTTCTAGTGACTTCATACAACCACCTCCGTTACCACCAAAAATATCGATCAAATCAAACCATTCAGACTCCACGCTTCAACACAATTTGCTTCAAAACAATGGGTTTGAAAATCATTCCATAGCTAACGGGGCTCCACTTTCATCTATGCACAACGACAGCACAGCTGACATACTAGGAGACTTAAAGGTGTTAGAGGAGGAACTCGAAAGAATTAAAGCGATGACTGGCTCATTTTAGAAAAATTAGGAAGGAGTTTTGTAGGTTTATACATATTTACGTCATCAATTTATTTTTATTACACACTTCTTGTAATACCTATGCTATAGTTACTTATTTTTACCGCTTATATGGATATAAATGTATATAATAAGACAAAAGAAGTCTGTTGAAGCTTGGAACCATCTATATAGTTCGTGCGAAACCCAATTATTTTAAGTGTCGCGTTTCCGCGACAACGGTCAACTTTGTAATTCGCGATCTTTGTTTATTTTAAATTTGACCTACTTCACATCTTTGAATTCACAAACCTGTTTTTGAGCGGTTAACTTAACTTATCCTTCATTAGTTTTCACTCTACGATTGGCTATACTTTCACTCTTTACTATCGTCACAAGCGAATCAATCACCCATAATATTGAACTTGATTAGATACACTTCAATAATTCGTTCTGTCACCATCATTTTTATCTTGCCTCAAAAGGTTTAAGTTTAGTAACAAGTTTGAATCACATAATTACTTCTTTGAAACTCAATTCATGAAATATATCAGATGCAATTCAACAATATAGCTGATGAAGTCAAGAGTCCTTCATTTATAAACAGTTACAATATCTTCGACAACAAAAATATGGGTCAGTTTAAGATAAGCTCCATGCCCGTTGACACATTCGTACGCGAGTCCAAAGATTCTGATGATGACAATTCATTCTTGCCGCCTGCTCTAAGTGCGTATGGGTCAGCATTGTTGGAGCACAACTTCATTGAAAACGATGTTGACAGATTGGAAACACAATCAAAGGGCAAAATTACAGGTATCTATGAACATGATTTCCCCGATCACAAACTGAAAAGTACATTTCGAGACAGGCTATCAGTGCGCTTCAACGAGAACTTCTCCAATCTCAAGTCTGACACATCACTTAATGACCAAGTGTTTGATGCAGCGTTAGATATCTCCCCAAATAAAACGAAAAATACAAACTCAAGCCACACACCTGTCACTCCCAACGGCATATCTTCAAGTATATCAAATCCAAACACAAGTTCAAATATCAATTCAAATACAAGTTCCAACAAGATATCCGAAACATCAGTTCACACCATCAGAAGCACATTACGAGGAAATAGGAGATTTACAAAGTTGGGGTTAGGTCCACCGAAAAGAGCAGCCAGAATCAGCAATGAGGGTATGAATGGGGATAGTGCAAAAGACATCTCAATAGAAAAAGAATCCGACGGATACAAGATATCGAAGCTACATACACCACCTCCTTCTTTCAATCTTGAATTATCATTCAAGAAGAGTTCTCCTTATCCAAATAACAAAGATATATCCTTTTCAGACTCAAATTCCAAAGAAATTTTAGATTCTATCGAGAGATCTCAAGACTTGGTCAAGATGAAACAGGAACACGAAGAAAAGATAACTCTGGAAAAAATACGGCTTGAAAAAGAAAGTCGAGTTAACCCTTTTGAAAGAGAAAGATCAGATTTATTTAAAAAACAAAAATCTGAACACAAGCAACAAATACAACACCATGATTTTATAGATATGATGGAACTGAAAAATGACTATCACTTGAAAGAGATGATGAAAAATATTTCCAAAACCGACTCCTCAGTTGGTTCCGAGTTAGAAAAGCCTGATGGAAGACAAGAAGATCACAATCTTCAAAGAAAAATGATACAACCAAAAAAAGCATACATCTTGGATAACAGTAAATCCCATGCTCCTGCTATCAAAAATGAAAATGATTTCTTCAGAAGGCCGTTGAGTTCAATTTCCCCAAATTTGAATAATTTACCAGAATCGAAACAACTTTTGAAATTGGGCACAGTAGCTGGTACAACTACAAGTAATGAGGCTGCTGTTGCCATGAATAAAAAAGGCTCAAATATCAACAGTAACAGTGACCCAAAAGGCAAAAAATATTTGATTGTAAATGGAATTCATTATGAAAAATTGGAACTTTTAGGTAGAGGAGGCTCCTCAAAGGTCTACAAGGTGAAGTCCCTGTCCAATAATAAGATTTATGCTATCAAAAAAGTAACTTTTGATCAATTCGACGAGACCTGTGTCAAAGGCTTTAAAGGTGAGATTGACTTATTATTGAAATTGAAATCTCAAGATAGAGTCGTTAAATTGATTGATTATCATATTGGAGATGGATCCATATCTTTAGTTATGGAGTGTGGAGATATAGATCTAGCACATGTTTTAAACAACAGATCGGATTTACCATTGGATTTGAACTTTGTGAAATATCATGCAATCGAAATGCTTAAATGTGTTTCTGCGGTTCATGAAGGGGGCGTTGTTCATAGTGATTTGAAACCCGCCAATTTTTTGTTTGTCAAAGGTGTGTTGAAAATCATTGACTTTGGTATTGCTAATGCAGTACCTGATCATACGGTTAATATATATAGAGAATCACAAATCGGGACACCGAATTATATGGCACCCGAAGCACTAATCGAAGTTAATCAAGGGTACCTGTACATGACCAACCATATTCCTAATTCTACTAATGTGAATACTTGGAAGGTTGGTAAACCTTCAGATGTATGGTCTTGTGGATGTATCATATATCAAATGATATACGGCAGACCCCCTTATGGTGGATATTCGGGCAATCAAAGAATCATAGCTATAATGAATCCCCAAGTTCAAATCCAGTATCCAGAGAGAGGTTTAGGGGGTAGATTAGTTCCAAAAGGTGCAATTCAAACTATGAGAAAATGTTTGGACAGAGATCCTTGCAAAAGGTGGACAGTGGAAGAAATACTCAATGGACCGTTTTTGAATCCGAAAGTTGTCTCGGAAGATTTCATTAGAGATTTGGTCCATAGCGCTGTCAATTTTGGAGTGAATAATAAACATGTCACTAGTGACATATATGACAAATTGGTCGAAACGGTTTTGAAACAAATTGACGATCTCAATTATTGAGAAGAATGTTGAAAAACGGTGTACTATAAAGTAGGTAGCTACTATATAAATAGAATTATGTGGGGTTTGTATGGTAAAAAATGTTCTGGTTTTTGAATTTGAAAAGTGCTTTTGGATTGATTTTATTTTGAATTGAATGTTTCAATGTTTATCGCAATATTGTAAGCACTACGAGTAACACGAGAGTGACTATAAATATCATGTATTTTATCTAACCTTGTTGTAAAAAAAAGCTTTTAGTTTGTTGTGCTGATAAACTATTACAATCGTGAAAAATAAAATTTGATCCGTTTACCTTGGTCCAAGCTTTTCAAGAATTCTGGGACCTTGTTCCTCCCATTCTTGTTTGCTTATCCACATATGGTCTTTGTCAGCCATAATATTAGCTAAGACCGCCCCACCAATGAAAACCATGTGTCTTCTTCTAGGCGGATCTTCAATTCTGACCTTAAATTTATCTAGTCTGGAAGCATCATTATGCAACACCTTGGTTAACCATAATTGCTTCAACTCCTTTTCCAATCTTGATGGTAAACCAGGATACATAGATGAACCACCAGAAAGAACAATTGCTTTAAACAAACTCGATCTGATGTCAACATCTGCAGATTGAATTGTGTTGAACAATGTCTCACCAACACCAGGTTGTTCTATGTCAACAAGACTTGGCTGAAATAAACATTCGGGAGCCTCGAATCTTTCACTCCCGACTTTGATGACTCTACCATCAGGCAACTCATAACTTTCAACCAATGTTGTAGTTTCTTGAGCCAACTTTGAGTCTAATTCCAAGTCGTATGAAACATAACACAACTTTTCTTTGATTTGACGAACAGTTTCGAAATCTGCTGTTCTATTGAAAGCATAACCACGACGTAAAAGCAAGTTTATCAAATTTCTCGTAACATCCCGACCTGCAACATCTAATCTTCTGGTTAAGTGATTCAATACTACTGATTCATAAACTGGAACAATGTGTGTGACACCATCTCCTGAATCAACAACAACACCAGACGACAAACCTTGAGCATATAAAGCCAAAACAGCTTGAATGGCAACATAAACTCCACCAAAATTGTATTTCTCAAACATAACATCACACATCTTTTCTCTATTTTTCAATGGATTCATTGGAGGTTCAGTCAACAAAACCTTCTTATTAGTCGGATCTATTTTCATTCTTTCGTAGAAGGCATAGTCCCACAAATGTTCCATATCTTCCCAGTTCTTGATGATACCGTTTTCCATAGGATATGATACTTGTAACATTGAACGAACTGCACTCGCTTCATCACCACACATTATATCCTTGATTTCCACATCTCCTGTTCTTTCTTCTGCTCTCAAAATTGGTCTTCCGACGATAGATGGGAATGTGTGATCTGGAAAGTTACTTCCTCCTCTTCCTATTTTTACAAATCCGGTACCTTGATCAAGAACTTAATACGTATGTCAGTAAAAACATCCTTCAGAGATTGTGAGCACCATTGGTGTTGTGAAGCTATCGTCACCACGAGACCAAAACTGAAGCTTATTGTGATTTCAGCGAATCCCAATTACCTGGCATCATTTCTCAATACTATCACAATTGTATCATACATACCAATTGGTTGCTCAGCCATTTCTGATATTTGAGCTATGTTAATTAAACTAAATTGATGGAATTCGAAATATTCCTCAACGTTCCAGCTTATCCCTTTTACAACCCAAGATTACAACTACAAGCAAACCGCTGCCATTCATTAAATTCAAATCGAGATCAAAATTTACATAATCAATGACTAATACAGCTGTCTTGGTCGAGGCTCGAAACCTTTTTTCATTTTCTTCATAAAGTGTATAAGTGGAGATAAATTTTCACCCTTCATGATGACGAAAGACACTTATATATAGCAAGTTAGTGTCAGTAGTATAGTTTATGTACATTAATGAGCGGTGCACAATTCACAAACAGGTTGTGTGATTTCAACCAGGTTAAAGCGCTCGAAAGCGGAGCTAAATGGCGTCAAATTGGATCCAAATACTGTAAAACCCGAAACAGATGTTTCTCTAACTATCGTTTGTTCTGGTAGAGTAGTGGTCTGCGTTGATAACATATTCCTCGTGGAGTCCTTCGCTTTTCTCGTTAATACCATCAAACCCATCAGATAACTTCGAGACTTTGATTGTGTTGCTCATGAACGAATGGGGCTTGATCTCCAAATAAGCACGATATGGTTCACCAGCACTTATTTCGTAGCTGCTAATATAAGGAGGACTCAAAACTGCTAATGATACGGTTGCCACTCTCTCCAAACTGAGTTTGTCCATAATGCTCATGTCAACTATTCTTAGTTGTCTTGTTGTTGCGACCAGTTCTCCATCGCCTTGTAATTCTTTTTCGAAGTTTTTATAATAAACAGATTTGAACTTTTCAGGTCTCCCTAACTTGACATCAATGGCGTCGTTATGATCTTTATTCAAACCCAATTTGCTCAAAATCGATTGTTCATCATTGATCAAAAGAGATTCCAAGATTCGTCTGGTATAGTTTGTGTATTCCTGCTCAACGAACTGAACTGGGTCGGGCGTAGGAAATTTTAAGTCTGAGTTTTCTGCTGACTTGTACAACACCTTTTCCAGTTTTGACCTGATTGCAGAACCAATAATAAACCGTGCAACTATCAATGGGGGTATAAATAGTATAAGAACTGGTGTAGAGACAAAAGCTAATAATCCCGCTATAGAAAACAAGCCTAATCCCACCTTTCCAATATCCGTATAATGATTCAAAACCCCTGGCCTAGGCTGATCTTGATGGAGCTCTCGAAATTTGTCAGATTTGCTAGCAGCTGTCACGGAAAAATATTTCTTTTGTTGCAAAATTGACAGCTGGAATGTGTGCGAATTTAGATGTAACGAACTATAGCTCAAAGCTCTGAGTATGGAATTTCTTGTTAGCAATTTGGAGCAGTTGTTCAATATATGAGCCAGGGATTTCACTTTCGGTAATATCCCTAATCTCATTTGATTTTTTGTTTCATATCTGATCAACGAGAACATTGTATCTTGTCTGAACAAAATTTTGCAGAGTTATTATAGAACAGACACCATTATACCTTTTTTCATTTGCTGGGTCGAACTGTACGGAAAATGTCAGATTTCGGATCCTCTACTCATATATTAGTAGCGGTGCTGAAGTTTCAATTCTACAAAATGTAATGAACATCTTTATTGGTTTATTAATTGAGTCGTGCGTGTTTTTGTACTGCTATCATGTTACATCCATATGATTACTCAAAAGGTTAACTTCTACACAGAAGTTTCACCCTCTCTGAAAGCGAAAGTCAAGTAGGAAGTGTGAGATTTGACATCAGGTTCGACTTTTGTAACATTTCTCCATTCATACTTCGAATCACCTTCCCTAATTCTAAGACCTTTGCCAAATGGATTAAATCCTTTCTCTAGATTTTGGAACTTTTCTTCCTTTTGTCTTTTGCCTGGTGCTGGTGAGGAAGCAGGCGATTCGGCTGATCTCTTGGTTGATGTATTAGAGTCTAAATCTTCACTACCACTTTCTGTTGCATCTTTTGTTTGCAATTGTATGTGCCTTCTCTTCTCTATACCCTGATTTTTTCTTGATTGTATGTCTCTCAAACGATCTAAAACATCCTCTATTCTTTTGACCATTTCCTTTCTAGCTTCCCAACGCTTGGCACTGATTTCAACCATCTCTATGGAAGTCCATCCATTCGACTGCAAAGCTTCAACAGTTTTTTCCACTTGCTCAATACATGGGGAGAAACAGCAAATACCGACTCTCGAATTCCTGGTAATGACGGAATTTAAATTAGGAATAGCTTCCCAGGGTGCAGGCAAATCCAAAAACACTGAGTTCGCTTGAACTTGGATTTTCTCTTTAGTAGTATTATCCACTATATCGAACCCATCATTGCAAACATCTCTGTGTGTTATGTGAAAATTTGACAATCCATGCTCTTCCAATTCCTTCTTAGCTTCCAAATATCTAGGTTCATGAAATTCATATGTGAATAACTTTCCCTTGCTTCCTAAGGTTCTAGCAAATGAGTGGGAAAAGGAGCCTGACCCCGTACCCGCTTCAATCACAATAGATCCTACAGTTATGCCTAATCTTTGTGTAATATATGAAGAATCAGGTGTATACACGATTTGAGTTCTGTGAGGCAATGATAAAGTCCAAAGTTCTGGGGTGGGATGCAATAAGTGTATAAAACCATAACCTTTGGCCCCAGCGATTTGGGACCCATACTTCGTACCAATCATACTATCATGTGGAAAGTTACCATATCTGGTATTCAAAATGGCTCCTTTTGCAACTGTTATGGGCTTTATATGATCTCTGGAAATAAAAGCAAGAACCAAGTCACCCTCTTCTATGTAATCTTTATATTGTGAGAAGGACATTATCAACAATGTGACTATTTTGATATATGACTTTGTTTTTAACACATGAATCTTTGGTGATGATTAAAAAATAAATATTTTTCAACCTCATCAGGAAACTTTACACATGCTTGAATGCAGGATAAATTTATATGAGAGGGGATACTCCAAATTTCAGCCATGTATCATTCATCACTTGTTGAATTATATATAAAAGGTCGTAGAATTGTTACTGATGTGAAGAGCCAAATCATTGTTACATGTATACCATAAAGCAAATATGGATTTGAATATTCCTAGTTTTTTGAGTGATAGAATTTCTCAAAGGGGTCTAGAGACCATCAAAAAAGCAAGTAAGACATCGCGTCAAAGCAGCCGTATGTGCACCTACTAATACGTTATAGGTGAAGCAGTTTGTGGAAGAGGATTGTATCCCTGCGGACGACATATACCTCCATCAAATTTCAACAGATGTATCCAAAAGATGGGTTACCACACCCGAAATAGTGGAGAAGTTGAAGGTGAAAGCTAAGAAGTTAAATCTTTGGAATTTGTTTCTATCCTCAAAGTATAAGGAAGGGCCAGGCTACTCGAATTTGGAATATGGATTGATGGCTCAGTTTTTGGGGAGGTCTTTGATTGCCCCAGAAGTTACAAATACAAACGCACCAGACACAGGCAATATAGAAGTACTAGCCAAATACGCGAATCAAGCGCAACGTGAGAAATGGCTAAAACCACTATTGGAAGGTGAGATCAGATCCGCATTTCTCATGACGGAAAAGGGTGTCTCCTCTTCGAACGCTTTGAATATATCATGTTCTGCGATTGAAAAAAATGGCAAATACATCTTGACTGGTGTTAAATGGTTTGCATCAGGTGCTGGAGATCCAAGATGTGCAGTTTGGCTACTCATGTGCAAAACTTCAAATAGCAAGAAGTCTCCCTATTCAAACCACTCCGTTCTACTAGTTGATACAAAACTGGCTTTGGAAAGCGGTAAGGCTAAAGTTGTTCGCCCGCTAGAAGTATTCGGTTTTGATGATGCTCCTCATGGTCATTGTGAAATAGAATTCAACGAGTTGGAAGTTCCCAAAGAAAACGCTGTGATTTTCGGGTTAGGCAAAGGGTTCGAGATTGTCCAGAGTAGGCTAGGCCCAGGTAGAATACATCATTGTATGAGATTGATTGGAATGGGAGAGGAGGGACTAATTCAGGTTACGCATCGCGCAAATAACAGACAAATTTTTGGTGTTCCGCTAAAGAAAAGAGAGACTTTTTTGACGAAATTTGTTCAATCGAAAATAGAGATAGAGAAGTGTAGGTTATTAGTGTTGAATGCAGCCTATAAAATTGATGTCAGCAACTCGAAGCTCGCTCAATATGAAATCGCTATCGCCAAGATAGAAACACCGAAAGCAATCCAAGAAGTTTTAGACTGGTGTATCCAGATGTATGGTGCTGAGGGAGTCAGTCAAGACACCAAATTGACTAAATTCTGGATTAGTGCAAGGATGTTGAGAATTGCTGATGGTCCTGATGAAGCTCACTTGTATCAATTGGGAAGACATGCAGCGAGAAAGTTCACTGCAATCGAAAAATATTTTGAAGATGTTGAAAAGAACAACAGAAGGTTAACAAAATTGTGAGTACAAGATCTGTTTGAATTACATAGTATTATAGTACATAATTTTGCCTTCTTTGACTTTTAATCCATGGAACAAAAAAAAACTGTCATAATCATAACCACTTTGGTTCAGTATAAATCACTCTTAACGAAATCGCTTATCAAACCTCTAGCTAACATCTTCTTGGAATTCTTGTTTTCATTCTTGATCTTCAATTCATTTATCTGGAGCAATTCCTTCTCTGCTTCCTTGTAAGGTATTTGTGTGAGTTTCGAAATTGGTTCATCCTCTCTATCAATATCTAACTCACCCAACATAACTACATTTTCACCTCTTATCAAAAAGACACCTCTTTCGGTTTCACCGTATCTATTATTAGACAAATATATTCTTTCGGTTGTATCTTGTAATACCAAGTTCGCTGCAAATGTGTTAGCAAAAATCGGGATATCCATTAAAGACATGAACCTGAATACGTACCATACTGATCAAACGTTCTTAAAATACCAAATAAGTTACGGCCATCACGCAATAGAACAAATATCTTTCCTTGACAATAGTTAGCGACACTCCCCACTATCCATGAATGTTATACATACTATCAACTGAACCAACTATAGCAGCGGCTGTTGTAAAGGCATAAGACTCTAAATATAAATCTTCAACTTCATGAAGTGAATCTCTTTTTGTGTCCAAAATCGGCTGAGGTGACTGTGACATCTGTTATCTTGATATTAAATATATTCAGAAAAAATTAACTATAGATCAATAATTTTTATATCAGCTTTATCCATCGGTACTGACAACTTGATATTCACTTGTTTATGAAACTACCATTTTCATTAATATTAGAAGTTGAATTACCCGTTCTACAAAAAATAAAGTAAAAAAAAAAAAGAATTGACACGGACAGGAATTGAACCTGCAACCCTTCGATTGCAACTATTCCAACTGGAGTCGAAAGCTCTACCATTGAGCCACCGCATCATTCTTGTATACAAATATTTTTGAGCATATATATACTGCTTTATTTGATAAAAGATCATATACTAATAAAGCAAAACTGTAACATGTTAGTGATTTACATTTGTTCCAGGTATAACGTTCAAAGTACGAGATTCAAACTGCTAAGACTAGAAAAACTACAGCTCCTAGGGCAAGGGAATGTAGCCTAAATCCAAAACAAGAAATCAAGCGTCAAGCAGACACACATTGTAGCTAAACAGGCGTTCATACAGTCACCGTTTCGAGAACCCAGAAAACCCCGATCCTGCTGAACATATATAGGCTGGGGTTGAGGTTGAGCGTAGTAATTGTTTGGGGCATAGTAAGGTTGCTGTTGTGGGTGGTAATATGGTTCTTGGTACCCTTGCTGGTAGCTGGGTCCCAGGTTATAGTACTCATGGGCGTAGCCTCTGGGTTGATATGATGGATTCGGGTTTGGGGGAGGGACATATTTATTGTTATATTCTTGTTTCCCAGACATGTTTCAGATCTTGAGTGGTTGTAGACAGATTAAGGAGCAATCAGCTCAGAGAAAATATTGTTTGGCTTTGGATTGAGTGAAATTTGCTGGTGCCAGCTATCAGTATAGTAAACTTTGACTATAAATTGAGGGAGCTCTCAGATGGGGTTTCCTGGCACAAGTTAGAGCCTGGTAGTTTGATGCGATATGTTCAAGAGCTGAATGAATGATTGGCTCAAGTGGCGTATGATAAATTACAACAACCTGCCAATTTTCAGCTATTCTCTTATCAGTCTGGATTTCTATTTGGAAAATTAAGTTTTATTTGAGATGCGGACTGCTCGATTCAAAATCTCTTTACAGAAAAACAAATCAACAGAAATGAATCTCCATCAGAGCGTATCAAATCTATAGCTTTTTTTGAATTGAAATGTCGGATCATTTTTATCACTTATAACGTCTTGACCGAAAAACTGTGGTATCACGTATCCACAGCCCCGAAACAAGGTATACAACTTCAAAACGACTCTGTCAATGGAGACTGTGTCTTTATAGCCAGCTAATACAAAACAATAGATGGAGTAATAGCGTGCTTCAGTGATCAAATTTACGAGGGCTAGGAAGTGTCAAAATGAGTATCATGAAAGTTTATATTTTCTTACATAATCGTAAAACAAGTTATACCCATAGTTGAAGATCATAATTTCTCGATTGATACCTATATTGAGACTTTTTCAAGTATAAAGCCCTTCCTGATGAAAGTGTGAAATTCCATTTCGTGTGACACGAGTCATTTCTCCCGCGATTGCACACTAACAAAGTTAATCTCTTGTATTTATTCTGTACTGCACTACAAAAAGATGATAGTACAGACTATAAACTATATACTATAATAGCTCATCCTTGTATAGTTATGTTGATTGTAAACCTTCAAATTTCACACGACATTATATAATTTCATATAATCTTTTGAAAGAAGGATTTTTTTTACTACAAAAAAACCATTATAACAATTTGAAAGCGTCACTGTTAACAGCCATGATTTATCAAATCAAATTAGTCTCTTCCTCAATATTGAAACATATTAAAATTTATACAGTGTTTCTAATGTTTTTGGTTTACTTGGTATATAAGATAGATCAACTTTTAATCTCAACAATAATAAAATATGTCCTTTTAAATCACTGTCAAAATATTCACACTCAACAAAATAATCCATAGTCTTGAATTTTCAAAGAAACACCAATATTCAATACTTCATTAAAAAACTCTTTCAATTCATTTTTCAACTCGTTACTTCCCTTGATTTCTTCAACTTGATCTTTAGTTAATGGCCAATTTCCACTTATAACAACATCGCAACCATTTTCTGGTAGTCTCAAAAGACACAAGGCAATTAAAATATCAACATTACCCACATTACATATCTCCCATAAATAATACCCCTCCGACTTTTCAACACTTGAACTTTGGAACCCATTTGAATCTCCTTTGAGCTTGGTTGAACCATTATCAAACCTATGCAATTCATGTAAGTGAGTCAAGATGGCTCGCGAAGTGTCATCTTGTGGTGGTGCAAGTTCCAATAACTCAATTATGATTGATCTCGAGCTGTTTTTGGAAACGAACACTTCTTGTGTTGATGGAACCTCCCTAAGTGTTGATGCATCTATCAAATTTTCTGGAAACTCAGCCGTAATTGCTCCTCCAAATAACTGTTGTAATGGCATCCTTTTTTGTTTAGTTTTTTTTCCCCTTATATTGATAAATATATGTAGTTACGAATTACATTGCCTCTATACTGGAAAATCGTTAGTCGTTGCACGACTCATCGAGTACTGGCATCCAAGTGATCTCATTGCCTTTTTCAACTATAAGCCATACGTTAACTTGAGCTTTGACTCAGGCCTAAAAACTATATCACCGAAACACCCTCCCCCGAGCGATGATAGCTAATAGCCTTGGTTGATGGGTCGCGCTTTTCAAATACGTGAATTTTTTTGTTCTTCATGTATGAGAAACCGGTTTGATATCGTTCACTTACTTATCCTCAGTGTCCAGATAAATTGCCTGGAAAGTAAAGTCTTGATTGTAAAAGATAATTGACCAACTTTCACTTGAGTTGGGTTTACAGCGTTTTTGAAAAACTATTTTTCTGTCAGAGACAAGGCAGAACCTGAACTCATAACTTAATGGTATCTTGCTCCACAAAACTTGAGGCCCAAACCTGCACCGCTATCAGTATTTATTTTTTGTTACTAACTATACTGATATCCTTTTGAGCCTCTTTAGCAAAGATTGCAAAAATCAATCTGGACATACCATTGAGACTGTGGAACGATAGAGCATCATAAAAAACAACACTACTTGCACGTAATTACGTATTTTCTTTTTGGACACACGGTACGATACATAATGCCTTTGACAGAGGCTCTCTGTGAATAGGGCTAGCACGAAGGATGGACTCTTTCGGAAAGCTTTGTATGGCGTTAAAGGCCAGGTTCAACCCCACTAAAAGTTTCAATCGATGTTGTTTATTTTGTCGAGTAAACACCGAGTTTGCAGCCAAGTAAGGTTCTCCGCCATTTCTGTTCCGCTTGAAATGAGGAGAATAATCTACAAACATTTCCACAAACAAACATAGTGGCACAATTGATTGAAAAAACTACAAATAAACAATCAAATATAATGAACACATGTATAAGTAAATAGATTAAGGTGTTAATAAATAATTAATTGAATAAATAAGTAGTGGCTATAGAATAAACCGGATAAATAAGTAATTGGTAAAAAACTGGATAAGTAATCGAATAAATAATATATGATTAGCTGTATAGAAATTGCTAAAGGTGTGTTGAGCAAGAAAGTTAAGGTTTTCTTACTGGTATATACCATGGTGTGACATGAATATAGCTGTTGGTAGGATTGGCAATACCGGCGTATGCGTTGTACCAGCCAAAGAGAGATGTGATGACACCCATAACACCACCAGCTCTTGTCACACCAACTTTTCTGGTAAATGAACCAATTGACAAGAGCAAGAAAGTCAAAAATAAAGTGACAAACAACCCACTGAAGGCGTAGGTTGATTTGGTTGTACAAAGAACAAGCATAAACGTGAATATGGCCCATCCCAAAAGGAAAAACCCAACGGCATTTTCGAGTTCAATCGGATCTGTGTAAGCTGAGGCAATAGTGAAGTTTTTGACATTAATGGCAGCGTATGAAGCCCAAAAGGCGCCATAAGAAGTCAAAGCAGTACCACCAAAAACGTTTCCTAAAGCAATGTCCCAAACCCCTGCAAGAAATTGGCAAATACCACCATAGAAGAAAGCACTACCGACAACAACGTTTGGGGTGGTGATACCCATGGCCCTCGCATTAAACATCGACAAGAGAAATGTTGTCAAAGCGAAAGCACAAAGACCCAATGGAACTGGGTTACCCAAATTCCTTGTTGGAGGCTTGGAGTAACGTTCAGGATTCAAAGTACCACCGAATGCTTGCATCAACTCGTCCCTATAGAATTTCTGGCGTCCAATAATGATGAAGTCGTCAACGGTGTGTATTTTTCCTATCTGCATTCCTTCGTGCTCATTGATGTCCTTGTTGGACTCATCACTCGTCAACTTTTGAGGATTCAATTCATCGTGCGATGGGGATGATATTTTATCGATGGAATTAAGGTGTGAGTTCTGCGACGAGATTTGATCAGTTTGGTTAGACATGTTTGTGTGTGTTTGAACCTGGTTTGTTTTGAGTTCGTAGTAATTTTTGTAGCGGGAAAATCGTTTTATATGTATTGAAAAAGCAGCACTGCGTAACTTTGCTGTGATGATGTTTCGATAAGTGTCAAAGATGATGCGAGAGGGTAATGTTGCCAGTGTTAAAAAACATGGGGTAAATCTACTTCGAAACTCCGACACCCGCACTGGACATCCATACACCATAACCCGCACTTGTGGTTCACTAGAGTATCACTTAGTCAGTGGGTTATAATAGCGAAGCAACAAATTGCGCTGAACCCCAGCGTGTAATACTGGTCATGTTACGAGACCTTATGGCGGGTGTTGGAATTGTGGTCACCCCAATGAACAACACCACTTTTGAAAAAATATTTTTTGCTAAAAGGTACAGAAACAAAGCGTAAGGTTGGACCCCGACGAAGCTATGATGTATTGAGACCTGGTATCAGCTTTCAGAAATGTGACGTTTCGTTACTAGAAGGCGGTCGATTTGGCAGAAAAATAGGTTCCCGAATCTCCGAAATAAAAAAATGATTTTGCCCAGGATCGAACTGGGGACGTTCTCCGTGTTAAGGAGATGCCATAACCAACTAGACCACAAAACCATGTTGATATCTTTTTCGAGGGCAGATAACTAGATATAGTGATATAGGCTGGCAATAAGCTGCATCACTAAACTTCCAAGTTTGTTGTGTCTGTGTCACTGGATCAGAATATCGTGCCATTCGTCGGTTCCTGCTGATGACGTTCGCTTTACACAGTTCTGTTCAAGGGCGCTCGACCGCAAAGATCCAGTAGTCACACAGATTTGCTCCTGTGGTTGAACGAAGTAATCTCCAAGTCTTACTCCGTGACTCTACAAGAATTCAGGCTAGACTCCACGTAAAAATACATAACTATTACTACACAAACGTTACAAATTAACCCCGACCTCAGCTTGGAGGTTCCCCGGGCATTCTCCAGGTGAACCCTGTGCATCACTTGCGATTGCACTCCTTCGCTCTGTCTTTCGCACCATCGTTAGAAGCTCCATTCAAGCTGTTGAAACCGTTGCGAACAGCCAGAGGAGGAACTGGACGAGTGTTCTCCATAAGCATTTCAATCCGGTTAGTTGCTGGCTTAGGAGTTGGCTTCGCAGGTATGGATCTGGGAGGTCTGTTCAAAATATTGTACTTTGACCTATTGCTAGTGGATTGTGGCACATTGTTCAATTTTTGTTTTTTAGGAAAACTTTCATTGCTGAACTCGGTTGACAAGGGTTCTGCGATGCGGGGCTGCTCATGGCTGGATTCCCTTTTGTCGTTTGTGATGGAAACATCTTCTCGACTTTCTTCGTTCCTCTGTATGGATGCGGCATCTTCATTTGTGTCGTGTGATTCATTTTTCAAGGGTGTTGTTTTGGCCAAAACTTTACCCTGCACGCTACTATCAGGCTCAGAAAGGAAACGCAATTTCTTAGCAATGTCCGTTGAGTCTTTATTTTTAAAAATGTTTGAGGTGGGTTTACTGGGCCTTTGCTTACTTTCCCTATCCAAATAATCAGCGTTGAAGCCATAACCTCTTTTTGGTGATTCTTTGTTTTTAGATTGAACAACTTCCTCCGCTCTACCATCAGTTTTTCTGTGTTGAGAATCCAAGTTGCTTTCTCGACTATTTTTAGGACCGGACGGTAAATTATGGATATTGCTTTGTTTTGATTGTGAATACTCATCGTAATTCCGGCTGGCTTTTGGATTGGGATAGTAGTGATTATTTCTATAATTTTGATTATGATACCTGCTATAATAATCGTCTGTGTGATCTGGATTAGAACCTTTGTGATTCCTGTTGCCGGCTGGGCCTATTTCCTGGCCTCTAAAATCACGTTCATCATAATTCAAATCATCTAATCTGTCATTTTGATAATTTCTTCTATTTCTGCCATCATAACTGTCCTTTTGGTACTTATGATAAGTGACTCGAGAATTAGGATTGACATAATTGTCGCTATAATAGTCACCTCTATTGTGGCTTTGGTATCTTGATTCCCGAAACTCCAGAGAGTGCCTTTCGTTAAAAAAGTGTGGTTTCTCCGTATTTCCATTGAATGGGGGCGGTGGGAGTGGTTCTTTGCTCAGTCTTTCTAGCTTCTCTTTTTCACGTTCTTCTTTATATCTCTTCAAATCAATTTCATGACTTTCTTCAAATTTCGGCAATTCGTGTGGTTGAACAGGAAGTGGCGCCACGTTGAAGTAAGGATGATCTAGAGCATCTAATGCGTTCCATCTTCTTCTTGGATCCAAATTCAACAAGCCTCCCAACAACTTGACACCCTCCTCACCCAAATGACCAAATTTTTCCTCCAAAGTCCTGCGGAAGGGTCCCATAATCATACCATGGTTAGGCAATTCATTGAAGCCTGGCCACAGCTCTTTGTTAGGAGAGCCAAGTAACCTGAATATCAATTCAGATTGATGGACATCCGATTTACCAGCCAAAATGGGTTTATGAGTGAACATTTCACCAAAAACACATCCAATACCCCACATGTCAACAGAGGTAGTATATTTTCTTTCACCTAACAATAGTTCAGGAGGCCTGTACCATCTTGTCACGACCAATCCTGTATAAGGTCTTTCACCACCACCTGGACCTTTACCGAGTTGGGGAATTTTCCCATGATATTTTCTAGCAAGTCCAAAATCCGCAATTTTCAACACTCCATTGAAATCTATCAAAATGTTCGCAGCTTTTATATCCCTATGGAAAAAGTGTTGCTCGTGAATGAACTGTATCCCGTTCAACAATTGTATCATAAAACATTTTATGTGGGAAACTTGAAGTTTGACTTTAGGATTTTCCAATAAGCCAGTCAAATCGTAAGACATGTAAGGAGTGACCATGAAAAAGTCCACCTTCCTCTTCGTCTTGTCTTGCTCTTTCACGCACATGTCCAATAGCGTCAAAACGTTTCTGTTTTTGAGTTGTTTCAATATCACTATTTCCCTCAAGGCTGTTATTGGGAATCCTTCCTTCGCATTATGTACGAGTAATCTTTTCAAGGCTACCAACCTTCCTGTTTTAAGTTGTTTCGCTTTGGAAACTTCACCAAATGTACCTTCACCCAATTTTTCGATAACTTCGTAATCAGAAAGGTTTGATATGCCATGAAACGGTCTTATAGGCCTGAACTGACTTTTGGTTGCTCTTGGCTTGCCTGAAGGCTCATAAGTTCTTTTGGATGGAACAAGTTTGGTCAAGCCTGGTGTGGTAGGCCTTGAACTAGTAGTTGGTGCCGATGGACTCGGTGCTCTACGTGCTACCTTTGAATCATCTGTTTTCTTGCCTTCAGCAGAATTATCCATGATCTCGATCAGAAACCAGCTGATAGCACTAACTCTTGTGTAAGTGGGAGCACGAAAGGTAGTGGAATATATCAGGTCTTCACTACAATTTTATCGCTCCAATTGATAAAACCTATTCGGCCGGGTAATAAAGTTGAGACAAGACACAACCTTTCGAGGTTTTGGTGAAAACATGAGAAACATGTTCCAACTGGATAAAGAAAGCAGTGATTTTTCGTAGCAAGTTGACGGTTATAACCTCAGTATATGAAGGTAGACCGTCCTTGCGTTGGCTGTTTTCGTTAGAACATTGTGGAGCCCAATTAATGTGTAATCCCTTGTCATCAAATGTGACTCCAGCCGCGTCTATCAAACTCACCACCATATCCGTCCTGTAAACCGTTGATCTACTCTTTTCCCACAATCCAATAAAGAGTTCCCATCCAAATCCTTCCACTGCCTTTGAGGTGTATGTAAAATTGTGGACAGGAAATTGATGGATACAATTTGGGGGATCACATTGAGACGCTCAAGGCTCGTTTTTTGGGCGGCTAAAGCACCCTGTTGCGTGATTCAAATAAAATCTGCCACCAGCCATTCCTCTTTCTGAGCAATTGATGAAACCTCTTTTCTACTATAGCAGCCCTACCAAAAGAAAGAAAAGAGTGTCTGAATACTTGTAGTTATAAAGCATTGATTGATATCTTCCGGGTGGGAGCCATGTATTTCACTTGGGCGGGTCGATTTCGCGACTTATATCACTAAAGGACAACAACTCGACCCGCCCAAGTTAATTGCTTGTCGCCAACAACCAACGCCAATAAGATAGTTGGTGACTTTGGTCATTCAGAAACAAGTAACAACGCTCGTTCTATACTTGGTCTTTGGCCCCAGTGCTGGAACATTGCAAGTCAGCAAGATGGCTTAACTAACACAAGAAAGTACCTGTTACTCAGGGATTACATAATATTGATCCATAATTGAATCCAGTTTTCAGATCAAATTTGGTAATGTTCAAGAGCAAAATAACAACTATTCAAAAAAAATCTGGTAGACCGCAGGATAGGGAACAACTAGCAACATCACGATGAAGCCTCTAACAAGAAAAAAAGCTTTAATAGCCATCACCGTATCTGTTCTTTCTTTTCTTTTGATTTTCAAGATCACAACCACCAGGCCACAACACATCCAAGAAGTTTTACAAAACATTCCTAACAACGACATCTTGGTGTCTTCATCGTTATTAAACTCCAAGCAACCGATCGAATTATTGGAGAAGTTTGAAAGGTTCACAGAAGATTTGATAAGTAGTCAGAATGAAAAGTTAGATCTTTTGACCAAATCAAACCAACTCTTGTTGAAACAGATTCATGACTTAAAGAAGCCTCCTAGAGATGCGTCGATAAGAGAAAAATTGGCATATTTGTATCCCTATGACCAATCCAAAAAATTTCCTGCTTATGTTTGGCAATCCTGGAAATACGGATTGAATGATGAGAGATTTGGTGAAAAATTCAAGGTAGGAGAAACTCAATGGGCTTTGAAAAATCCTGGATTCGTTCATGAGCTATTCAACGACGATACTTCTACCGCAATTATACATCATTTATATATGAATATCCCGGAAGTTATCAAAGCGTTTGATTTGTTACCCGAAGTGGTCTTGAAAATGGACTTTTTCAGATATTTAATCTTGTTTGCCAGAGGTGGTGTCTATGCCGATGTTGATACTTTGCCTTTACAACCTATACCTAATTGGATTCCAGAAAATGTCAGTCCCAATGAGTTGGGGATGATAATAGGTATTGAAGCTGACCCAGATTCCCCAGATTGGAGGAATAATTATGCCAGAAGATTACAGTTTTGTCAATGGGTTATTCAAGCCAAGCCTGGGCATCCTATATTGAGAGAGGTAATTGCCAAAATCACAGACTTAACTTTGGAAAAGGCAAGATTGGGTAAATTGGAACTTGTCACATCATCCATCACCCATAACAAAAATTTAGACATTATGCAATGGACGGGTTCTGGTATTTGGACAGACGTTATTTTCACATATTTCAATGATTACGTTCAGAGTGGCATCTACTCTAAAATCACCTGGAAAGACTTCACAAGACTAGAAATTCCCAAATTGGTTAGTGATGTGCTTGTTTTACCCATCACCAGTTTCAGCCCTGGCATTGGTAGTATGGGTGCTGGTAACGAGGATCATCCCCTCGCTTTTGTCAAACATTATTTCGAAAATATTTGGAAGCAAAGCTGAAAATTTTGTTTTTTAATTCTTTTATTACATTATTAATAGATTCATTGTGTATTTTCCTTTTTTTAAAACCTTTTAATCCTACGCAGATAAAATTTGCTTGTAGACGATCTATTTGGTATCCGCTAGCCATGATTGTGAATTTTTTAAGCAGCTCCATATGGCCTGTAAAACTCATTGCATCAACCTATTCGATTCTTTCTAGCTTTCAATGTATGGCTCTTTACGATTCCACAAATTTTGCCTTTACTGATCCCAGTCAGTAACTTCACATCTTCAAATTATCGTACATTGTGACTCGAATTCAAGTTTATTACATCACTTTATATCTCAACTTGTTTGGGTTGCATTTCATTCCCTATTATTAACTATTTCTAATCACAGAATCGATTACATAATCGATTTACCAAAACTTCAATACATATTTGCCGTCCTGAACTCGATGTAATTAATTTTAACGTCTACCATAAAAGATAAATTACTGAATTTAACAGCCAATCTACAATACAGTTCAATACTAGTTCTTTTGATATTTCATCTTCATACTTTGATTATCAATTGAATATGTCAGACTCAAATAGCATGCAAATTGATTCCCCCACGGAAACGAACATCGATGAATCTCTTTATTCAAGACAGTTATATGTTTTGGGTAGGGAAGCGATGGTGAAGATGCAAAATTCCAACGTCCTTATTATAGGCTTGAAAGGTCTAGGAATAGAAATTGCCAAAAACGTTGCTTTGGCAGGTGTCAAATCCCTTTCTTTATACGATCCAAACCCTGTTGAATTAGCTGATTTGTCTACGCAGTTCTTCTTGAGTCAAGACGATTTGGGCCAAAATAGAGCTTTGGCCTCTAGAGCCAAGTTGGCTGAGTTGAATCAGTATACTCCAATTTCCGTAATTTCTGAATTAAGTCCAAGCACTTTACTTTCATTTCAGGTTATCGTTGTAACTGAAACCAGCTTGGAAAAACAAGTTGAATTGAATAACTTCACTCATGCCAATGGCATTAAATTTATTTCTGCAGACATAAGAGGCCTTTTTGGTAACGCTTTTGTTGATTTTGGTGAAGAATTTGTTGTAATTGATCAAACAGGTGAAGAACCTTTACAAGGTATCGTCACAGATATAGAATCAAATGGTAACGTCACAATGTTGGCTGACAATAGACATGGTTTGGAAGATGGCGATTACGTCAAATTTTCTGAAGTTGAAGGGATGCCAAAATTGAATAGCGATACCCCCCATAAGATTGAGGTGTTGGGCCCTTATGCGTTCAAAATCGACATTGACGAGAGCTATGGCAAATACATCAAAGGTGGTTTGTATCAACAAGTTAAGGTTCCAAAGAAAGTAGGATTTGAACCATTGTTACTGCAATTATCCAATCCCGAATACATGTTTTCTGACTTCGCAAAATTTGATAGACCTCCTCAATTACATTTGGGTTTTCAAGCTTTGCAGCAATTTCAAACAAGACATGATGGCAAATTGCCAAAACCTCACAATGAGGAAGATGCGAACGAACTTTTGAAGTTAGCTGAGAATTTGAACGTTCAAAACCCTCAAATTTTGGGAGAAAGTAAACTCGATATTGATTTGCTCAAGGAGTTATCTTATCAGGCTCAGGGTGATATTCCAGGTATGGTTGCATTTTTTGGTGGCTTAATTGCCCAAGAAGTTTTGAAAGCGTGTTCGAGTAAGTTTGGTCCGGTCAAGCAGTGGTTATATTTCGATTCATTGGAATCTTTACCTGATTCTAAAGAATTTCCACGTAATGCCGAAACAACCAGACCAATTAATTCTCGTTATGATCCACAAATTGCTGTGTTTGGTAAACCTTACATGGAAAAAATTTGGAACTTGAAAGTTTTCCTTGTTGGTTCTGGGGCAATAGGTTGTGAAATGTTGAAAAACTGGGCAATGATGGGTTTAGGTAGCGGATCCAAAGGTAAAATCATTATAACCGATATGGATTCAATTGAAAAATCGAACTTGAACAGACAGTTTCTTTTCAGATCAAAGGATGTCAGTAAAAATAAATCCGAAGTTGCTGCAGTCGCAGTTCAAGCCATGAATCCAGATTTGATCGGTAAAATAGAAGCAAAGCTTGACAAAGTTGGTGATGATACGGAACATATCTTTGATGATTCTTTTTGGGAAGAATTAGATTTGGTCACAAATGCTTTAGATAATGTTGACGCTAGAACTTACGTTGATCGTCGTTGTATTTTTTATAAGAAACCTTTGTTGGAATCAGGTACTTTGGGTACAAAAGGGAACACCCAAGTTGTTATCCCAAATTTGACTGAGTCATACTCTTCATCACAAGATCCTCCTGAAAAATCAATTCCATTGTGTACTTTAAGATCATTCCCAAACAAAATTGATCATACAATTGCTTGGTCAAAATCAATATTTCAAGGATACTTTGTTGATGCTGCTGAAAATGTCAATTTATACTTGAGCCAGCCAAACTTTGTCGAACAAACCTTGAAGCAAAGTGGTGACGTGAAAGGTACTTTACAGACAATATCAAATTACTTGAAAAATAGACCTTACACATTTGAGGATTGTATCAAGTGGGCGAGATTAGAATTCGAGAAAAAGTACAACTACGATATCCAACAATTATTGTTCAATTTTCCTAAGGATGCAACAACTTCCAATGGTGCTCCATTTTGGTCTGGTGCCAAAAGAGCACCAAAACCATTGAAATTTGATATCAACAATTCTGACCACTTTCATTTTGTCGCTGGTGGAGCTAATCTTTTGGCTCACATTTATGGTTTGAAGGGTGATCAAAATGAATCCGATATCAGCCGTTACTCTAAAGTTATAGCTGAGATCGAAAAAGACATCAAACCATTCTCTCCTAAATCTGGAGTTAAAATTGCTGTCAGTGAGAGTGAAGCTGCAAATGAAGGATCGGGAGATGTTGACGATGATGAAATCAAAAACATAGCAGCATCTTTACCCACTCCATCGTCTTTAGCAGGGTACAGGTTAACCCCAATTGAGTTCGAAAAAGATGACGATACTAATCACCACATCGAGTTTATTGCTGCTGCTTCAAATTGTAGAGCTTTGAATTATGCCATAGAAACTGCTGATCGTCAAAAGACTAAATTTATTGCAGGTAAAATTATTCCTGCCATTGCAACAACAACTGCTCTTGTCACTGGTTTAGTTTGCTTAGAATTATACAAAGTTGTTGCTGGAACTGATGATATTGAAAAGTACAAAAATGGTTTCATCAACTTAGCTTTACCTTTTTTCGGATTTAGTGAACCTATCAAATCAGCCCAAAGTGAATATAATGGAAAGAAATTTGATAAGATATGGGACCGTTTCGATTTGAAAGGTGATATTACATTGAAAGAATTTATTGACCACTTTGAAAATGAGGAAGGCTTATCTATAACTATGTTATCCTACGGAGTCACTTTATTGTACGCATCCTTTTTCCCTGCCAAAAAGTTGAAAGATAGAATGGGTATGAAATTAACTGAATTGATCAAGGAAGTTGGTAAGAAAGATATACCACCTCATGTTAAAAATCTTATCTTAGAGATTTGCGTTGATGACAAGGAAGGTGAAGATGTGGAAGTTCCTTACGTTTGTGTTAAATTATAAATGCTGTATTGAGTGCAGTATGTATATTTTAGTTCCAATTAATAGTTTCTATGTCAATCTAATTAATGAATTTATTGCAATTTCGAATGTCAAATGAAAATAGTTTTAGTAGATACATTAAAAAACTCAAAAATATTAATTATTATATTACAAGCTATATCCCACAAAACATATCCCTACATATGAGAGACTATAACGTCCCATTCACAACTTTAAAAAAATCGCCCCCTTTTTTGTAAAGATCACTGAAACTACCTTCTTCTGTTATCATACCATGCTTCAATGTTATTATCCTTGTACACACTTTCATCATTTCCTCGGTGTGGGTGATTACTAGTGTTGTTAGTTCCTTTCTAGCCGCTAAATTGTTTTTGACTAGGTTTGCAATTATCATCGAATTTTCAGGATCCAAAGCTGAAGTGCATTCATCCAAAATCAATATTTTGGGTTTTCTGATTAAAGCACGAGCAATAGCCAAACGTTGAGCTTGACCCCCAGAAATCATGGAGTTCGAAGACTCACCCAATCTTGTTTCCAATCCTTCAGGTAAAGAGACAACAAAGTCATATATATTAGATAATTTCAAAACTTCCTCAATTTCAGCATCAGTTTTCGAATTGATGTCCAATCCATATAATAGATTTTCTTTCACGGAGCCATCAAAAAATTGAGCCACTTGTGGAACAACTGAGATGCTGGATCTCAACCATTGAAGATCAATTTGGTTAACATCTACACCATCAATGAATACAGCGTTCGCCTCCGCGGAGTATAATCTTGTGATAAGATGATTGATGGTGGATTTTCCTGAACCAGAGCTACCAATGATTCCAACTGTTTCACCACAAGTTATTCCAAATGAAATATCTTTCAAGACCGAAACTAAGGGTCTGGATGCATAAGAAAATTTTGTAGATTTGAACTGTATCAATTGTTTATCATTGGAGGTTGGGATAACAGTGCCCTTATTTTCAACCTCGGATGATTTCAAATTGGATAATCTTATGACCTTAGTACCAGCTCTTTGTCCTCTTGAGATATCCGGAATTTGGGTTAATAAAGAAGATGCAGTTGATAAAGAGAAAATCAATAAAGTGAATATTGACAATACTTGGCCACTTGTATATTCACGAAGACCAATTAATCTCATACCATAATAAAGAATCGTTCCTTCTGCAACGTAAGTCACTAAACTTGAGAGAGCCAAGCCAAGGCCAATCTTGAAAGCTCTCAAAGTACCAGAATATTTGAGATCTGCTAATTTTGTGTCCATGTTCAATAGGAAATGCTTCTTCAATCTTAGGTATGTAATAGTCTTCATACCGTTAACTGCTTCATGCACAAAGCTTTCAATATCAACGGTTGCAACTTTATAATGATTTTCGGCAGTCTGCAACAAATATGAGTAAATGTACGTTATGATGGCAAATAACGGTGCAAAAGATAATCCCACTAAAGATAGCTTCCATCCAAGTACTAATGTCCAAACAATAGCAAATAGCAAAAGAACAATTATGTTGGAAATGACACTTGAAAAACCAGATATCAAGACTCTCAAATCTCTAGTGTCGTTCATAAGTAATTGAGTTAATTCGGATGGGTTATTGTTAGTCTCATCAAACCATGAAATCTCCTGTTCATTTATTTTCTCAAAAGAAGCTTCTCTTAAACCTAATATCCATCTTTCTGAAGCATACGCAAGAAAATACTGACTGCAAAAAGTGAAAATTCCATTGCATAAAGCAATCGAAATAACAATGACTGACCACTTCAATAAGAAAAAGCTATTGTGCGTTTCTGTGCTCGTTGTAACCAAGCCATTCAATAATTTTGAAAAACCATAAGAAAAAAGAGGATTTGCAACACCCGTCAAAATTGAAGATAAAATTCCAGAAAAAAATAAGACTTTTGTTTTGAGGTTCAAGTTCATGGACATCAAGATTTGGAAAGCTGACATAAGTTTCTCGGAAGGTTCCTCATATGAGGAACCCGTTTTAACAGACTCATCATCAGATTCTTTGTAGGTACTTGAAGCTGAAAATATGGACGAGTCTCCTGAATTTTGTTCATTGTTCTCAAAGTATGTTTCGATATCAGTCTCAAGATCGGGTTCATTATCAGTATCCATATTTGGCCTGATAAGTCCTCCGAGAAACTGAGCTGACAATCTTTTATAAGAGTCAATGGTCTTAATCATGGAGTCTCTAAAGCCACATTTGTATTTCAGCTCATTACCGTTTGATGATTCAAAAAATAACACAGAAGTCCTTTCCTTTTTAGATACATCGAACAATTCTGTTTGTTCGGTATTCAAAAATCTTGAAAATAAACCTCCAGAATTTTGCATCAAGTCTTCTTTTAGACCTTGTTCACCAATTTCACCATTCTCCATAAGATAAACGTAGTCTGTTGGTTCTATTTGATTGAACTCGTGTGTCAAAATTATAGTAGTCTTACCTTGTCTCCATTTTCTGAGAGAATCCATCAAATAATCGCGGTTGATCTTATCTAATGCACTAAAAGCTTCATCAAGAATCAAAATTGGCGTGTCTCTTATTTTAGCTCTCGCCAAAGCAATTCTTTGTATTTGACCTCCGGACAATGATGCTCCTTTGGCAGAAATTATAGTATCCAATCCTTCTGGAAACGTCTCCAACATATCAACTAACCTTGCAAATTCTACTGCGTCTTTTATATCTTCTTCTCTCACTTGCTTCAAATTATCGAAGTGTTCGATAACACCCATGGCGATATTGTTTTTGATAGAATCGTTGAACAAGATACAAGACTGCTGGACCAAAGTTATGTTATCGGTTAGCCACTTAGCGTTCACGTTATTTATATCAAAACCATCAATCTCGATTCTTCCTTCAAATTGCTTATAGGAATTCATAAGCAATTGAAAAAGGGTAGATTTACCACTACCAGATCCACCGACAATGAAAACTAACTGTCGAGCCGGGATAGTAAAAGTGACGTTTTTCAAAACCTTGATTTCTGGTCTTGATGGGTAAGCAAAATTGATCTTCTTGAATTTGATATATCCAGAACATACCGAAGGATAGAGCAGGGGTGTTTCGCTCGCTTGTTCTGTTTCGACGTCATCGTAAATAAACTTCGAAAGGGTATCAGCAGCGACGAAACCTTTCTGGATATTGGCAAAAAATCCAGTCATTGCACTGAATTGTTTGCCTGCCATAAGGCACGCAGAAAAACACGTAAAAACTTCATTAACATTTAGTTGGCCTCGTCTGACCATTGATGCGCCAAACCAAAAACCTTGAACAAGCATCAACTGAGTCATCACTTTCAAAATAGAACTATTCGCTGCAACTCCAAGTGATAAGTTAAAAAAAGCAGACGCAGACAACTCTGAAGTCTTGTTAAAATTTTCAATTTCTTGCTTTTTGCCTAAAAATAATCTCACTAGTTGTGGAGCAGTCAAAGACCAATCTAATATTTTCGAACATTTTGCGGATAGTTGATTTTCCAAATGAGCATTCCTATTTATCGAGCGGCCAAAGAAATATCCACTGAGCGCAATCAAAGGTGCTGATGCTAAAACAACTAGAGTTAATGACCAAGAATAAACAAAAGCAGTGACAAGCAACGAAATGATGGAAGCAACGTTTTGGACCAATAAGCCGAAAACTTCAGATGAGCTACTTCTTAAATCTTCAATGCATCTATTTATTTGACTTAATTCACCATTTAGCTCTGCATTCAAATCGTACCACTCAAATTTTTTATCAAGGAATTTTTTAAAAAGTATTCTTCTGGACCTTATTGATTGTCTCTCACCAATTTTCAACCAAACATATATACCTATCCAGGTTAAAGCAGATACACCTGCTCCCAAAGCTGTGATTGCAAAACAGTAGTTTCTTGAAACAGTTAAAAATTCACCAAATGATTTGATTTCACCAAGATTATATTTGCTCAAATTTTGAAAGACTTTACCGAAAAGTATAGTGAGTATAGGGCCACACACGGAACCAACACACATGACAACACATCCGAATATAAACAAAGGAAGATCGGTTACCTTTAAGAACATGAAAATGTGTTTTGGACAATGTTCTTTCCCAACATCAGTACGTCTTTTATTGCAATTAGGATCGGGGAAAGTGTCCATGATGTCCAAATCGTAAATCCCTAACTTTTTGGGATATTTGGAAAATGAAGCATCGTTGTCGTAGTCCCTAATTTCTGTGATGGGAACATCATCCTGTCCATCAATGTTTCTAGCAAAGTACGAATACTTCGAAGCCAAGGACAGAATATCGGCGTTTTTGTAGCTGGGTATATTAGAAGATGGCATATTTGATATTCAAGTCTGTGCAAATATATATCTTCTCCTTCTTCTTCTTCGGAAAAACAACTAATTAAATCTAGCAACATGATTTTGTACAGATATGGTCAGTTTATATATACCTGACAAAGAGCTGCAAAACAACATGTTCGTTGTCCAAATTGTTGATTCGATTCATGTACAACTATACAAAGATCGTGTGAAACAAGAATCTCACAGCTTCACAAGCCTTTGCTTTGAGTGAATTTTCAACATGAAAGATTCAACAAAAGGCAAATCAATAAGCAAAGTATCCAATCAGATGTTGCACTCTGAGGACTAATTCAATAGAATTGATTCTATTTGGAACCTTTAAGGCGTTAAGACTTTAGCAACTTGCTAAAAACATCTAAAACTAAATTATTGATGCATTGAACTAAGCTGATATATCATCATACAACATTTTTAATTCATTTTAGAAGCGATTGTCTTCAAGATTTGATAAACTTACTGATATAAGCGATATCTAGTACAAAATAGAATGGTTACGAGCGCTGATCTGACATGAAGCTGAAACAATTGTAGTTACGAATCTGTATCAAATTGACGTTAAAGGTGTCAGCGACACCAGGAATGGATTCTGTCGCAGTGAGCCTCCCCGATATAAGCATCATTTACACTAAAAAGAGAAAATCATTTAGGAAACACCAAGTACGCTTTGGGATGTATGAGATTTGGAATACAAATAAGGCATAGTTGGATTATTTCCATCAAAACAACAATAGCTTAAGCTGATGCAATTATCAAGGCAAATGAACTGCACAGGTTCACCTCCCAGTTTGTTGAGGTGGTGCTTTTTTGATTAATGGAAGAAGCAGCGAAAGCTTGAGACCTCATATCCAAGTCCTTGAGCCAGAGAATTATGATCTGTTTGAGGGTAGCATCTGAACACTACAATGGGCCAAGTTCAAGAAAGCCAATGTCGAGGGACTGCGAAGTTGCAGTTGAGCCATTAGAAATCATGATCATGGAGCTCCTCACAGTTTCAGCTTTAACCTGCGATTAGAGCTTGCCTTGTTGAGTACCTAGTTTAGGTCTTGGTTTAGTATTCTGGTTTGCCGCCCGAATAACCATACTAAAATAAAATAATCGATTCCAAATACTACCTTCCGTATGCTAAATTTAGCTACAATACGTTATTGCTCCTTTAGCTAGATCAATACTGTGCCATAAACATAGTCAGAATAGCCATCTTTTAGGCTCTCCAATCCAATTAGTGCATCCTTCAACTCCATTCATCAGAGGCGGGATCTTTAACTAATATGGTCAATACAAACAACATCGGAAAACCTCCTGTGTAAATAATATATTTACTCACGTGACTCAAATAAGCAGTCACAAAATGAAAGTGGCTGAAGCATTCTCAGAATTACGATTTGCCTCATCTCATCCGAAAACCACATCACACATTCTCGCGCTTTCTCGAAAATTTTCTGATTTGGGTTACAATTCAATAGTAAAAAGTCAACACTTTTAAGAAAATACTTTTATAATAAGCTGATTGTCTTTATACAACACCTATAGTTTAAAATGGCTGATAAAGAAGTTCTTGTTTTAAGAGGTACCTTAGAAGGTCACAATGGTTGGGTCACCTCTCTTGCTACTAACCCAAATGAACCAGATTTATTATTATCTGGTTCCCGTGATAAAACTTTAATCATCTGGAAATTAACCAGAGATGAAAACCAATACGGTGTCGCCAAAAGATCATTCAAAGGTCACTCACATATTGTCCAAGATGTTACTATTTCATCTGACGGTGCTTACGCTTTATCTGCTTCTTGGGATAAAACCTTAAGATTATGGCACTTAGAAACCGGTGAATGTGCTAAAAGATTTGTCGGTCACACTGGTGATGTTTTATCTGTTTCTATCTCCAAGAACTTGAGACAAATTGTTTCCGCTTCAAGAGATAAAACCGTTAAAGTCTGGAACACTTTAGGTGAATGTATGCACACTTTCCCATCTCACTCTGACTGGGTCTCTGCTGTTAGATTCTCCCCAGAAGATGATTCATCAACCGTCATTTCTGCCGGTTGGGACAAAGTTGTTAAAGTAAGTCTTTTTTTTCTTTTTACTCATTTTTTTCCATTTCAGCTTGACATGTTTCTGTTCTCTAAATGATGTTATATATATTTGCTACTTCAGACGGGGCTTTCCTCGAATGAGACATATTTAATCACCAAGATCTCTGATACAAAACCAGAAACTCTTTGCAAGCTCCAATGAAAAACTCAAAGTATTTTGAAGTTGTTACTAACTTTTTCAGTCATATGATTTATCTACTTACTCAGTCAACGCTGACTTCATTGGTCACACTGGTTACGTCTCATGTATCACTATTTCCCCAGATGGATCATTATGTGCTTCAGGTGGTAAAGATGGTGTTGTTATCTTGTGGGACTTGAACTCATCCAAGCCATTGTACACTTTACCATCCGGTGATGAAATCTCAGCTTTAGCTTTCTCTCCAAACAGATACTGGTTAGCTGCTGCTACCTCTTCTGGTATTAAAATCTTCAACTTAGAAGAAAGAAGATTATTAGATGAATTGAAACCAGAATACTCAACCTCATCTTCAAAAGATCCAGAAGCTATCTCTTTGACTTGGTCTGCTGATGGTCAAAACTTATTTGCTGGTTACACTGATAACTTAATCCGTGTCTGGCAAGTTATGACTTCTTCTGCTTAAGTATTTTAATATTTATTTAGTTGAAGTTATTTGGGTTGTAAAAATAAATGCATTTGCGTATTTTTGATGTAGTTTTTTTTTCATTTTACGAAACACTTTAGTATGTGCTGAAAGATTTTCGTTTAACTACGTTTTCTATTTCAAATCATACATTAATTTCTATTCAAGGTAGATCTCCTTTACAGCCAATGAATCAAAAAAAAATCCAAAAAAAACCCATACTCCTTCTCCAAAGAATTAGTCCGCGCATAGTACAAAATAAATTATTAGCTTTCAACGTGCAAGATATCAGCGACTGTAATGCTCAATCAATTTTCTTTGTGCAGGGGGCATTTTCATTAATAGGGAGTCAACCAATGAAGAACTCTTTATTTCGGAATTTTCTTCATCATCTTTAATCCCACTTCTAACCAAACTCAAAATTTTACTGTAAATTAATATCACATATCTTCTAATTTCGACGCAATCGTGATTGATCATGCCAATTAATAAATTATCAATCGAAGAAATTGTATTATATTCAATCTTTCTCACTTTTTTTGAGACACTCTCAAACAATTTATGTAAAGTGCCTAAAGAGAAAATCAACGACTCTAAATGTGAAGAGCCTAATTTTTCAATGGTAATCTCTAAAATGCTTAAAAATTGGAGGAAGTCATAATTGTTGCTCAACAACTCATCTCTTATTTCCTCAATTGCATAGAAAACATCTGATTTTTCTTCATTCAACTCGGATGTCATTTCAATCAATAACTTCCAGACATTACCTAGATGAAGCTTAGTTTTGTTGATCAATAGCTGTTTGATCAAAATCAAACCATTGAGTTTATCTGTTAACTGCAAATGCTCTTCATCACTTCCATCAAAAAAATTCCATATCGCTTCTTCAATCAACATACGACCCTCGGAATTGTAGTACTCAATAACGTCTTGTTTGTAATCATCAACAGTCTGCAAAAAGTTTAAAATATTCAAAAACTCTTTGCTTGGAAGGTTTTTTGATTTGATGTTTTCACATATCTTTTTGAATTGATCTGTGAGTATATCTTCGTCGTCATTTTGATAAGAGAACTTAGCCAATTCAAAGTTAAACCAATTGGGTTTGGAATAAGAATACTCTTCATTACTTTGCACGCAATCTTGGTAAATTTCGATTGCTTTGGATTTTTGGCTCAAGTTGCTAAAAGGATCAGTTCTATCTATCAACTCTTGGATTTTGTCGCTTGATACGGATGATCCTTCTTTAGTTTCAGATATCTGAACCTGAGCAAAATTGTCTGTTATATCAATTGAATTTTCTCTGGTGGTATATTTGGAAGGTCTAGAGTTTGATTTTGTAGGAGTAACGGCCTCGTTTCGACTATATTCATCATCAACCAGAAGTGCATCTGAAATATCCAATTTTTGGGCATCATATTTATGAGAAAGCCTTGTCATAACAGGTGACATCAGTTCAGCTTTCTGTTGTGCTTCATCGATCGTTTCTTCAAATGGCAATTTTATCCCAGGTGTTAGTTTCACGCCGCTGGTGTATTTGTGGTTCATATCTTCATCAATGTCCATAGTATCTTCATTGGGATCACTTTCAGGAAACACTTCCGCAGTTTGGCCATGAGCTTGATTTTCCTTAACATCAATAATGTTATCATCGTTGCCAATAAACTCTTCATCATCAGTGTTATTATTTTTATTATTATTATTATTATTATTATTATTACTGTTGTTATCATTGTTGTTGTTGTTGTTGTTGTTGTTGTTGTTGTAGTTGTTGTTGTAGTTGTTGTTGCTGTTGCTATTTAACTCGTCATCTGTACCGTCCAAACTTTCTGCAGCTTCGTTTTGTAATTGAGACAACTTCTTGTAGTTTGGAATAATCATAGTCATGTCACTGCTTTTGGTCATTTCGCTCTTGAAAGCAAGTTTGAAATCATTGTGAGTTTTTGATGGATTGATCATAGTCATTTCGTATAAAGACGAAATTTGTACTCCATCTATTTCTTCATCAAAAAATTCATTACTAGTACTGTGTGCCTGATTCACATTTATCATACATTGTATTTCTTCCCTGGTAAGCAAATCTGCACCCTTAAGTTTTGATAAAAATAGATTATTATTGATCTCGTGGAAATTTTTCAATAATACTTCATATTCGTTTGACAAAGAAGTCGTTTTGATCAAGTTTAAAAGATCGAATAGACTTTTCAAGACAAAAGAAAACGCTTCATCACTGATAGGAAAGTATTTTATCAAAGTTGATATCAATTCTAAATTGAATTTCAAGAAGGAGTTTTTGTGTTTGATAATTTGCACCGTTAATTTTCTTTTATGTTCGATAGTGTGAATATTTAATATCACATCAATGAAATGACACACTAATTCAAAAATCTCTCCATTAAAACTTTGGTTCAAAATTTCACAAAGATCTCTATCAACATGGTTGTTCAACGCAATTATTCTCAAAATGTTTTCCTTATCAAAATATTTCATACTCTTGTTCAATATATCCGGAGACACTAATTCTTTTAGCAATAAGGGTTCTGCAAATGATATTTTCATTAGTAACTCATTTATTCGGCTTGATAATTCCTCGTCGCCAACAATAGCATATTTCAATAGATTGATACCTTCCATTTTCAATTCCGGCTCCGCAGATGATAAAAACTTCAAAATTGGATCGAGATTTTTATCAAATTTTACATTGGCTTTTGTATTATCATCAAGGTTGGTTATTTCATCTTGCTCCTTATTGTCAATATCCATTTCATCATCATCCTGCTTAAGTTCCTCTCTGGTATCAGTATCAACAGGAGTAATGCTTCGAGATCTCAATTCAACAAAATCCTTGGCACCTGTGGAATTTCTGAACTCTCTCAGGTTCAATCTTTCCTCACCTTCGCCCGACAATTCATTGGAAATCTTCTCAAACGACGTTAAGGAAGCATTTCTCTTATGTATCTGTTGTTCTAACAGATGTAGCTGTTCTGTTTTCTTTGAAAGCAAATTGCGTTGCGGGGCACCGATCCTATTTGCTTTTCCTAGATCAAACTTTATGTTGTCAGTAGCAGCAGGTGTCCCACTGGTGGTAGTAGTAGGTAAAAATGAATCAGATGATGATCTCGAGTGCATCATCTTAAGTTCTTTGTTTCTAGCAATGATATATTCTTTCACAGAATTTTTAGTGTTTGTTTGAGTTGTGGTTGTAATTGAAGCATTAACAGTTTGAGGCTTGGATCTTTCAAGTGCCTTCTTCACCGAAATTTCAAGCTTTTTAGCTAAATTTTCAGCGTCTTGTGGAAACTTTTGATAGAATGACCAGTAGGTATCCTTTGCATGCTGTCTAGCTGAGGGATTTGGATCCGTTAAAATTTTGACAATTGATTTACTAATTGTATCTATATTGTTGTTATTCAAAAAGTTGTAATTATTACTGAATCTTATCAAAACAATTTGAATCCATATACCAGAGTATATTCTTGGCTGGACATTTTTGTCACTTGACGAGGCTAGGATTTGATTTATTATTCTTTGATGGTACTGGAAGTTGATCAATATGGCACATATTGAAATGTTAGCATGTGATGAAGCGATCTTTTTGGTGGCAGAACATAGTTTTATTAAATGAGGGAAAATTGTATCCGTCAAAGGATCTGCTTTCTCTTTCAAAATTATAAATATCTCTTTAACCAATTGACAACCATTAGCGCTCAAAGTTGTACGTAATGAACTGACTGCTTTTCCGATTCCATCCATTAATCTTTTCAAAACTACAGCCAATTCATTGAACCATGATTCCGCTGCATTCCCTCTTAGCAAAGATCTTAGTTTAAGTATATGCTTCTCTCTGAGTGACCAATTGAATTCTGTTTCCTTGCTTTCGAAAGCGTCTGTCATTTCATCTGGTATTTTATTCAACTGTTCAGCAGTATCCATATTCAATGGTTTGATTCCGGTATCTAACCTGTAACCAGTGAGCTTTAATACTAATTTACTTAATTCAGGGCTGTCTAAATCATACTCGGAACCCGTCATCAAAGCTGAGTTAGACATTGATGAAGCAGGACGTGACGCTGGTCTTGACGCAGGCCTTGAAGTAGTCCTCGATCCTGGTCTTGAACTGCCTTTGTTCTTTGTCGAACTATTGTAAGTTCCAACACTTCTAGAGGATGCTGAAGACTGAACACCAACAGATGTGACGCTGGTAATATTACTTGATGCCAAAGTAGTAGCAGAATTGCTTATGATTGGGGATGCTTCGCGAAGTCTTGATTTGGGTCTATCACTTCTGGACAACACGCTGGTACTAGAAGTAGATTTTGGAATCGCTTTTGTTAGCTTTTCATTAACTGTGACTTTTGTGGTACCAGCCCTCACAAACTTGTTACTTATTCCATCTGAAATCACAGATGCAGGTTTTGTAGTTATTGGTGTACCAATTTCGTTTAGTATTAAATTCATGATGGATTTGGGTATTTTTTTGGAGTTAAGCTCTTTAATCAAGTCAAATTTGTATAACTTATTGTTGCTCAAGTTGTAATATTTGATAAATAGAGATTGGATCGATGTGACCAATTCAGTGATATTCATGTTATCATATAAACAGCCAACTAAATTAGGCAAGAAACCATTTATGTTAAAGTTTGGATTGAAATCAGTCAAACTACTTAGCCAATTAACGATCTCCGTCAAAATCTTTGTATTTCTATTTGTGAGACCTAAATTTATCAATGTGGACTCAACTTCTTTAGGACAAGATAACCAGTATGCCTCTAAAGCTTTTTTTGAGGAGTTCTTAACCGACGTTTTCGCATCTCCCAACTTATTGATAATGATGGGCAAAATCAAAAAATTGCAATTCTTCAATACCAATCCTGATTCATCTTGCATACTGACCCGTTTCACCAAATGGCAAATTGTGCTGAAACTTGTGGAGGATAGATTAGAATCTGAGGAATCAACAGAAATGGAAAGCGACTCAAATAACTTGGGAGCTTGTGACAAGTCAACAAAGTCTTTTTTGATGTGAGTTTTCAAATCATTGACTTTCGCAAGCTTAATCACTGATTCTTGAGAAGAAATTATAGTAGCGTATAGCTCGTCCGCGTCATTCATGGTTCTTGGTAAGGTTACACTCAAAAATTAAAGAATCTATCCATTTGATTCCAATTATAATTTTACTTCAATTCGAGAAATAAACAAACAACGCGTAACTTTTTTCCTTGGTAATTAGACCTTTTTATTTAACCCGGTATATTCTACCCGATATTTGAGTATCTTTTTGACGAAAACTCCTTCACAACATAAAAGATACCTATCCTTTGACAATTGATTGTGTTTTTCATCAGCGAAAGTATTCTGAAGTCGAAAACATGAGTAAGAAAGATACATTCATACAGGAAAGACTTGAGAAGTTGTATGATGTTGATACAGTGAGTACATTCACGTTATGTTACGGAAAAAATAATCTAACGAGAAACAGACAGTTGTGTCTTTACTAGACAACTTATCGTCAATCTATTCCACGGTTCAACAAGGCAAGACGTATCAAGAGTCTGCTGATATATTGGCAGCGAGGGAAAAATTTGTGAATCAAACCAAAGAAATGTATGCAGCTATAAGTCACATTGCGATCAATTTGAGAAAAGAGATCAAAATTATGGATGATAACACAGGAAAATGTGAAAATAAGGACGGCATTATGATCTTGCCAATTAACATAATCCAGAAGAACACTAAGCTTAATCAGATGAAGTTGAACGAGGAATTCAAGGAGCTAGACAAGTTGTTGGAAACGCCCGAAAGTGCAACTTCTGATGTGAAAGAGGAGGATCTGATCGACGAAAGTCAAACTGGCTCTCAAGAGGAGGAAGCTCCAAAAAAGGAGCTTAATCAAGCTACAGACACACCAGACAAAGAGGATGATTCTGCTACTAATAAATCCGCGGTCGGTAACTACGAAACCGGTACTGTTGATAACAATGACACGAGTACTGGTGATGCAATGATAATTGATTGAATGGGAGATCAATCTATCTAGTAATCTACGCGAAAATAAGTGGTCATATCTTAATCAGTTTCATAATATGTGGAGTTAAGTCCATCTAGATCTCAGCATTACCTATAAATTCCATGGCTTTTTTATCCCCTAGTTTCAACGAGGGCTCATCTAAGCAATCAGCAAGGCATTCCCAAGGATTTTTCGATCCACCCCACTTCAAAACAGCGTTTCTGAATTTTTCACCATTCTCTCTGTTCATTGGATCTTCCTTGAATAAATGATTCCAGACTTTCAAGGCAATTGCCCTGTCAAATAAATATGAGTAATAAACTGAACCATAGGAATACAAATGGCCAAATCTGCAATGCCAGTTCGATTCGGTGTCAGCAAACACTTTCAAATTGTTCTCCAACTCGTGGTAAGTTTGAGTAGAGTCGAAGTCATCATCAAGACCACTAGTGCTGTGTAAGACTTGATCTAATAACGCCATTTTTATTTGGGTGAAAGTTTCACAATTCTTCAAGAAATCATTTTCAAATTGATATTTCCTCAATAATTCCACAGGTAAAGTTTTCCCAGTCTCGTGATGTTTTGCAAAACTTAACAACACTCTTTCATCTTTGGCAAAGTGTTCCATCAACACTGAAGGCAATTCAACAAAGTCAGTAGGACATCTTGTCCCACTCACATTGTGGAGGGAAGTTCTTCCCAACATGGAGTGCATAGCATGACCCATTTCATGGAACAAAGTTTCTAGTTGAGACAAAGACAACAAAGAAGTATTGGAAGTTGAGTCCCTATGCAAATTCAATACCAAGGAGATTATTGGTAATTGATAAGTTTCTCCGTTGATCTCTGTTGTCAAAAAGCTCCTTTTAGAGTCGCTAAACTTACCATCAGGATTCAACTCATTAGAGTATATCCTTCTAGAACAGACAACAGTGAAATGAGCTGGGTTTATGTGTTTATTCTCGCGAGCAAATAAGTCACAATAAACAATTCCAATTATCCCTTCGGTTTCTGAAACCACGTGTAGTTTACGCACATCGTTGTGCCATGTCTCTCCACTTGAAGATTTGACTGGCTTCAATTCTATTCCATATATGCTTTTCAATAAATTAGAAAATCCTTCGAGGCAAGTCCCAATCGAAAAATATGGCGATATTTGCTCTGTATTGTTTGACCTTTGTTTTGTTGTATGGAGAAATGAAAGGAAATCCCTGTCCCAAGGTTTCACGGCTGCTATAATGGCGTCTGGATCGTTGTCTTTGACAGGTGGTAATGGCGGATTATTGTACTTCAACTTGTAATTATACAATAACTCTATTTCTTTGAACGTTTCCTTTTTGATCTGGTTCGCAAGATTATTAAGGAAACTGGAGACGTTTTCAGGATTTTGAGCCATCTTTTCTTCTAGTTGATAATGCGCATAACTCTTTTTGTTCATGATATATGCTAGTGCTGCGCGATCTTTCAAAATTCTTTCCAAAAGTTGACTTTGTGATGGAGGAGCAGAGTGTAAAGCCAACCAAATCTTTTTACGAGCTGATTCAACATTGCATGTCCTTAAAATTTGAAATGGTAGAATGCCATAGAGAGGAAGCTGGTACTTTCTTTTATATGATGATATTTGTTTCTGGAATTCTTTTCCCAAAGAATTGTACTCTTCTTCAGAAAGCTCAACCGCATTATGGCCTGAATCGTTTATTCCTTGGTTAAACTCGTTTCCACATACTGCTATATCTTGGTTTATATCAACAAAGCTATTTCTAACATTTTCATTCATAGTAACGCCCGACTTTTTGAAATCATTCAAAAGTAATTCACCAACGGTAATTTCCTCCTTGGTCAACTGTCGACATATTTCTTTGTCGCTCAATATGCTATCTAAGGTGTTGTTCAACTCAACACTTGTGTTCAAAATATTCATGAACTCGAACATCTCTTCGTGACACCTTTGAGCAGCTTCAGTGAATTTTTTGTTGGGATGAGCAACCCTTATGAACTCAGCAAGGTCGATAACACGGCACAAAATGTCACTAAGTCTATCTAAATTCTTGATGAAGTTGAGTTTAGCTTCGTAGGTGTCATCTTCAAGCAAATGCTGTACCAATATCTTTGCATTTTTCAAAGACTCTCTACTGAACTGAAGTAACCCAGATGGTGATTTGAGGTATGGATTTTGAAAGAGCCCTGACTCTTGGGCCTGGAAAGTGCTAGTCAAAAACGATTTGCTGTTGTTGTATGAGTTCCATAGCTTTTCATCGTCGAAACACTGCTTTAGCAAGTTTTCCTGGGAGTATGAAGAGTGATCTGTATTGAAGCTTTGTTTGCTAGAGGTGAAGCTAAAATGCTGCTGCTGCTGCTTACAAATTGAAACAGTACAAAAGGACTTTCGCACATTTCTATAGGGAAGTCTGTTAGATAGTCTCAATATGAAGGAATGCTTCATTTTCTCCCTTCCTTTCGATAAACCTCTTTGATGACGAAATTTATTTGAAGGCAAGATACTTTAAATGGCGGTTTCTTATTTCGAGATTTTGATTTCTCGACAAATTCGACTTTACAAAAAATAATATCATTTTATATATTGTTCATATACTAATATTTACAAACCTCAAAAAACATGAAGTACAAATGAAAATCAACACACTTTTATGATATTACCTTGTTATCATCGATGTAATTGGATGTTTATCCCAATATCTGGGTTGCCATCTGAGAGCGTGCTATTGGTTTCGGCCAATCGTTGAACCTCCTTATCCAACTTACCTAGCTCTCTCTCAACCTCTCCAACCAAATCGTCATACCCACTGCCTTTAGCACGAACTCTAGCTTCCCTAAGCAAACTTCTTGCTTTGTTGTATTCCCCTATATGTAAATTGACAACACCTAAGCCGTAGGTAGCCAAAGCGATGGCCTCGCTGATCAATGGATCATGGCGCTCAGAAGGTGGGATGTTTTTACTGAAATTCAAAACAGCTTGGTAAGATTGTTTGGACAAACCAACGCATTGTTCTTTCAATGCCACAGCTTCCTTCAACTGTTTTTGGATTTGCGATTCTGAGCTATTTGAGTTTTTCTTCAATGCTATTTCTTTGGCTTCATATTCTTCAGCATTTAAATACATCAAAGATGCTAAATTGCACTGGGAAAACAAAACCTCACTTGCTTTACAATCTGCTGCTAACATCCATTTTATAGTGAGGATGTTAGTGCCGACTGCAAGTTTCAAGTCACCAGTAGCTAAACATAAAGCAACATACAAATGCAACACATTGAAAAGTTCGTCTCTAAATGGTTCCCACGCTTCACGGTTTCTTAAACTTGTAATCGTGTAATCATCGCTTTTCACATCAAATGATTTCTCTATAGCAAAGTTCACAAAATCTTGTTTTTCTTCCTCCTTGGATTTGGTTGAATTTTCGTCGGTCTCCTTTTTCCTAGAGAACAATAGCTCTAAGTCTGTACTACTTCGTTTTGCGAGCTCCTCTTCAGCCAACAATATGTGTGTTAACAAAAACGCCTTGCAAAAAACCGGATCAAATTTTTCCAATTCAGTTATTTTCACTGCTACTCTTAAATCTTTTTGGAGCAAGTGGCCTTTTCGACTGGGTGAAACTCTTTTGGAAGTCAAGGCATCAACGTAGTTTGAGCTTATTTCGTGGTATATGCCCACGGCATCATCAATCATATCTAGTCTTTCAAACATTTCTGCAATTTTCAATTGTATTCCAGTGTATTCATCACTCAAAGTATCTAATTTCAATTCATCGGCTTCTTGTAATGCCTCAACATAGTACTTCAATGCTAATTTGTAGTCTTTATCACCTTTGTCACTTTCCGCCCATAAACCCTTTCTCAAAATGGCAGCGACAGAAGTGGGAAACGTGTGCTTGGGCCAAAAAAAATAATAGGATGCCAAAGTAACAGTTGTTAATCCACCAACAACGTATGCAAATTTCTTACCAAAACTTGATCTCGGAGGCAATTGGCGCCCACCATGCTGATATTGGTAATAGAAACGCGATCCCTTTTGTAGTTGTCTCTTAGATGACCTCAAAAACAATGCCAGTTTGCTCGATGCTCTAAACATGTTATAAAGGTTGCGGTTAAGCTGGATATGTTAACAAATGCTCCCTGGCTTTTCTATCCTTCATATAGAATTTTTGTTCGAAAATCGAAATTCGAGGTGCAACCAAAAATTCATTGCTATCTTACAATAATTTTGAGATCGCCTCTAGTTATTTCGATCAGATGACTAGAAATTCGTATCTATTACTGAGATAGTGCTCACTGAGGTCTTAACCGATAGTTAAATTGTTTTATTTTCAAAAGGGTTACTCAAAATGTGTGGAAGATACGCCATGGATGTCGTAAGTATCGGTTTGCAACTCCAGTATAAGAAGGTCAGATGCTAACAATGAAGGACATTCAAAACCTTCCGGATATCTTTGCAAAGCAAGGCTTGCTGGTAGATCATATCATGGGTGACAGTTCATTTGTGCCCTCTTATAACATTGGGCCAAGTAAAATTTCTCCGGTATACTACTCATCTAGCTCCCAAGGTAATATCATCGAATGTATGCAATGGGGGTTGATACCTAGTTGGACAAAGGATCCCAATTCTGCTACACCTTGGAAAACGTTTAACGCGAGGTTAGAATCCCTTCATGATAACATACCAATTTGGCGATCGTCAAAGAATCACAAAAGATGTATTGTACCTATAGCAGGATACTACGAATGGCTAAATAAACAGATTCATCCAAATAAGAAAAAAGTTGAGAAGATTCCTTTTTATATCAAACGCCAAGATAATAAATTGATGTTTTTAGCAGGGTTGAGAGAACACTGTACTTACGACAGTAATGGGAAGTCCCTTAGTTCGTTTACAATAGTAACCGGTCCTGCTCCTAAACAATTGAAATGGTTGCACGAAAGGATGCCTGTTGTTATGACTCCTGGGTCCCAAGAGATGAAACTTTGGCTAAATTCAAACCTTCCCTGGTCCGAAGATGTTGAAAGTTGCTTGAAAAGCTATAAAGAAGATGATTTGGAATGGTTCAAGGTGAATAAGGATGTTGGGAAACTAGGAAACGATGGAGCATATTTGATTAAGCCTTTGAGAGAAAACAAATCTGTATTAGATCATTTCAGAAAAAAGTCTAACGACAAGGACGAAGTTGAATTGTTGAATCATCGGTTCAAAGAGGACGCTTTGGAAGGTGATTACAAAACTAAAAATAAGCTAATAAGGGAGAGTAGTAAGAAGCCATTGGAAGATGAAGTTGGTGAGAAGCTTATCAAAAAAGAGGAATCAAACGAGGAAATACAAACAAAGGAGGAAAACTCAAAAAGGCCGTTGGGTGAAGATGGTGTAACATCGCAACTTCGTGATGGTAAAAGGATCAAAAAAGAATAACTAATCAGTTGACGGTTTTAGTTTTCAGTGAGGATTACAACCACAATAATATTAACAATGTTCGATGTTCAATTATTTAAAAAGTTTAGAATAAGGATTAATCAAAACGAACATCTATGATGATTTTGTAAAAATATATTTTTGACGAATAGACAAATACTAAAACAAATCCAACAAATCATTAGATGCTGATTTCGTATTAGTGTTAGCAGTTGGTGTGTTATTATGAGTTGCGTTGTTTTGCCCATTCAAATTCAAGCTGCCGAAGTCAAAACCAAAATCTGGATTAGGACTCGCGACATTATTTTGCGTATTCACAGTTGGCTGTTGGTTGAACAAATCCATAATGGCGTTATTACCAACAGCAGCAGATTTTGTTGGAATAGGTGTGCTGAACAAATCGTTTAATTCATCTAATATATTGCCATTGGAAGAAGTACCGGCAGCGGTGCTCGAAGGCTCATCATCAAAATCCAATAAGTTTTCACTTTTAACGTTACTAAGGATTTCATCTTTAGCCAACTTTTGTAAATCTTCCAAATTTTCTGACTTCAATATCGTCTTTTTGACATGAACAAGATTCTTATCTATAAACGTGTAACCGGGTTTGTGGTAAACTGATGAAATTTGTGATAGCTCCGACAACAACTCTTGTAAAACAACGGGATTGAATTTGGAAATTGTTGACTCAATTACTGGAAGCTTGGTTAATATTATTTTCGATGCTAAATCTTGATCTGCAGATAACAATCTCCAATAAATGTAAGCTCTATCCCTAACATCTGCGTTATCGCATTCAGTTGTAGCTAAATTTAAAAGTTTTTGTAACTGGTTGGAATAAGAATTTGATTTATCTCTCAAGTTAATTTTGACTAAGGTTGTCAATGAGTTCAATTGAATTGATGAATCATCCTCCAAGAAACTGTCACATAATGCAGATAATTTTTCTCCCACGTTAGAAAACTTAGAATGATATTCACCAAGAATCCATATATATGATGCAATTGCATCTGGTTGATCCAAGTCTTGGAATGAATTATTTATTACTGAAATAATGCTGTCAGTAAATTGTGAAGGGTACCGTCTTAGAATGTCTTTCATCACTGTTACAGTATCGTTTACAACATATTCACCTCTTTGGTTTATCAAATCTACCAAAATATTGATTGATTTTGTTGACGCTTTTTCTAGCTTTATCGCAACTTGACCAATTGCTTTGATTGATCTCTTGACAAATTCTTGGTCAATCTCCATTGAGTATTCTTTTAACTCACTCAACAATAGGTTATAGTTGGTTTCATTGCATAATCTCACCATAATCTCTAATTTTTCCAATTTCAAGTACAAAGGATCATTGTACTTGCAGTAAAATACTCTCATCTCTTTTTGCAATATTTGAGGGTACTTTTCCAAAATGATTCTTATATTTCTCAACCCAACATATTGAGCCTCGGGAGTAGCTGAAACCAATGAAATTAAAGGAGCCGACAATTTTTTCAACGTAGTTTCATATTCATTTGATGGCAAATTGTCGATGTGATGTAAGATAGCTTTGACAGAAGACAAAACGACAGCTGGATTTGCGTGTTGCAACTGAGGTGTAACCCTTTCAATGATGTGAGAAGCTTCCTCATTATCTGTTGATGTATAGTCAGATAATGCAGTCAATACAGTGATTCTTCCCCATTCTGTACACTCATTCAAAGCTGCTAACAAATTCTTTAATATTCTTGGTGTAATTTCTATAATTTTCAAGGCGGGGTCCTTGTTCAAGTCTCTGATTTCAAATAAAGAATTTACCGCATTAGCCACAACCATAGGGTTCGAGTCATCTATCATTTTTTGAAGTTGTTCAAGAAATCCTTGCTCAATACACATTTGAGGATTAAGATCAAAGAGTTTAGCGACACCGATACATGCTGTTTTTCTGACATAAGGATTGTCATCCTTCAATGTTCTGGATAAGGGTATCTCCATATAATCCACCATTTTATCAACTCTTATGCACCCCATCGTTCTGATTGCCAATGCTCTAACTAAAGGGTTGGGATCTTCGGTATCTTGAACAAAAGTATTGACTGCCAAAATACACAATTCAGGATGAGATTTGGCATAATTCATCAAGTACAAGTAAACTAGTTTCTTCTGTTCAATGTCGTATGTGGAGATGTTTTTCAAGACATCAGGAAACAAGGCGCTGACATCTTTGCCTACTGTCATCGCAGCAATAACACGTTGGATCGCATCTTTTCTCTCGTGAGCGTATTGAGAGACTAATCCATTTCTCAACTCGTAAGTCTCACCCTTGCGGGGACCATTGAAAATGTTTCTAAGCTTTCTCTCGAGTGACATATCAATTGGTGCCTGAATGTGGAGTAAAGTTGAATTTTGATGAAACTTCAATCTTTAAATACCACGAATCAACAACAACAACGTCTAATTATTTGAGACTTGGATTGTAATGAAAAATCGATCTGATTGATGAATACACGTATTCCCCTTATTGACCCGATAAATGTCAGGCATATCTCCATTCATTATTTTGCACTTGAATATCAGACGTCTTCAGATAAATCCTCTGATCTGGAGGATTAAGCGTGGTGATAAGATGGCAGCGAAGAATGCTATTGATCTTGGCCTTGTGCGGATGCAGGCACTAATGAAGGCGATGTCTTTTCCCCAAAACGCCTATAAGTCAATTCACATCGCAGGTACAAATGGTAAAGGCTCCACAGTTTCCTGTCTAGCATCCATACTAAGCGCCAGTAACCTCAAGACAGGAAAATTCACGTCCCCGCACCTAGTGAGCAGAAATGATAGTATTGCTATTAATGGCGAACCCATACTGTTGAAGGAGTATGAACGAGTCGAAAAAGAAATCCTCCGTGTCTCGAGAACTCACAGTATCTCTGTCACTCCATTCGAAATATTGACAGCAGCAGCATTCCAGATTTTTAGATTGAACAAAGTAGACCTTGCAGTTATTGAAGTGGGAATGGGTGGAAGGTTGGATTCTACCAATGTCATGAAATCGTACGACCCAAAATCAGATACTGGAGTTATCGCTACGGGAATTACTAAGATTTCGATGGACCATGAACTGATGTTAGGGAGTACACTTAGCGCTATATCTGGTGAGAAGGCAGGTATAATGAAGAGAGGTATACCGTGTGTCTACGATGGCTCCAATAATCGTGAAGTGGTGAGTGTATTGAAACAAGTTGGTCAATCGTTGGACTCTTCTCTTTTTGCTATCACTAAACCCAACAAAGAGATAGAGACCTACTTGAATACATTTCCACTTGAAGGAGATTATCAGTTTTTCAATATGGGGATAGCTCTCAAAATAATTGACGTTATAAAAGATCGCTTTCCTGGGATAACGCGAGAAACCATCTCAAAAGGATTGTCACAAACTCGAAACAAAGGCAGATTAACCTGGCATACAATTGAACACGATTCCAAGTGTGTCAAGCTATTGCTTGATGGTGCACATAATGAAAGCGCTGCCATTGAGCTCGGTCACTTCATCGACACCCATTTGCGCACGAAGTTCAAGAAAATAACTTTTATAACAGCTATGACAAGTGGTAAGGATGTAGATCTGGTTTTCAAACACGTCTTCACCTCTACGGATAATGTTGTCACAACCACCTTTGGGCCCGTTGATAATATGCCCTGGATCACATGCTGCGATCCTGAAAGTTTGTGTGATATCGCGAGAAAGTACACCCAGACTGTGATATCTACGCAGGACTTGAAAGAAGCTTTAACCATTACTCATGATCTGGATTGTATCGTTGTTTGTGGGAGTTTGTATCTAGTTGGTGAAATTTACAAGTTGTAGATAGAACATTTGGATAGTGTATAGCGTATCGTTTTGGTGTAAGGGTGTACGCGTTCTTGCGTCTTTATTATATAGGTACGAGAAATCAGGTTATTCAAAATCTATTAAGATGAATATATTTAGCGACTATTATATTTCCAAATATGGCTATATCTGATTTAGAGAGACAAAGGCAAGAAAATATTGCTCGCAACAATGAACTTTTGAAGCAGTTAAATTTGGATACTCTTTCTTCCTCAGTTTCCCAATCGCTTTCCCTGAATAACAAAAGACATGCAGATACCACTAAGAGAAGCAAGATAAAAAAGCCGAAAAAAGAGCCCTCCCAACCCACTAGACGCTCTCGACGCCTTGCTGGTATAGATGATGAAAATGAGGCTGAAAGAGTCAAGTTTGATCTCGAATTGGAGAAGGAAAAGGAGAGAAAGGAAGAATTGGAGAGATTAAGTAGGTTGCGATTGAATGGTGAATTCAAACTTATCGATATTCTAGCAGAGGAACACAACAAAAACTCAAGCAGCAGTGATGAAGGAATCCTAGAAAGATTCAAAGAAATAGGAAAGTCATTTTCAATGGGGGACTTCTACGAAACGATTTCGAAAAAAGAAGTCAAAGATACTAGTATTGCCAAATTGAGAAATGAGTTCAATGGGATGTCTTTATTGCCCGAATTCGATCCAAATGATATCAAGTTGACTATGCAACGAATGACATGTATCAATTTTCATCCCTCTACTCTGAAAAAGTTAGTGTTTGGTGGTGACACAGCTGGTCATTTAGGAATATGGTCTGTCGACGATACTAGACCTGTATCATCGGATGTGAAGACCGAAAATGAAGCTGAGGAATTCACGAAACCAGAAATCACTATATTGAAAAACCATGGTAAAAGCATATCTAAAATAATCGTTCCAGAAAATGATGGTACGAAAATAATATCCTCTAGCTATGACAGTTCCATAAGATCAATCGACTTGAGCACCATGAAATCTTTAGAAATTATGCACTTTGATGATGAAGATAACGATCCGATTGGAATATCAGATATATCTTTGATTTCCAATCAAATCTATTTCACCACCCTATCCGGTCAATTTGGTCAAAAAGATTTGAGAGTGAAAAACAGCAACCCCAAAAACATACATATTCTCCATGATAAAAAGATTGGTTCATTTTCAACAAACCCTTCGGATACCAATCAGATAGCAACAGCGTCGCTCGATAGAACCATGAAACTTTGGGATTTAAGAAACACAAAGGCACCTTTTGCTACTTATACATCAAGGCTCAGTATAAGTTGCACGGACTGGAATAGAAAAGATCATATTGTTTGCAATGGATATGATGATACGATAAATGTTTTTCATAACGCTTCCAAACTCGCAGGAGATGTTAAAAGTCCAACCCATCAAATAAGACACAATTGCCAGACTGGAAGATGGGTAAGTATTCTCAAAGCCAAATGGCAATTGAACCCCAGTGACGGCATCGAGAAATTTGCCATTGGAGATATGAAACGTTCTATTGATATCTTCAACGAAGATGGAGCTCAAATTGGTAAATTGACTGGTAGCATTGTTGGTGCTGTTCCTGCCGTTGTTTCTTTCCATCCGACTCAAAATTGGGTTGTCGGAGGTAGTGCTAGTGGAAAGTGCTACTTTTTCATGTAACCTCAACTGCTATGGCTGTATGTTATCAATTTGATAGACAAATCGTGTAAATACATATTCAGGAATACCATAAACAAAATGTGTGCAACTGATCGATAAAAACACTGCAGTGTATTTTGATGTTCAGAGTCGTTTTTAATTAATTTCTATTTCAAAGATGTAAATAACACGGATTATACTGAAAGGCAAGATCTGCTGAAAGTCTATTTGTTACTGAACAATCTAACTCTTTCTGAAAGTTATCAAATTATACAAGAGGCCATGTCTATATGCCATATAAGTATATCGTATTCGTATGGCCGTATCCGTATGGCCGTATTCGTATAAGCCTACGATCTTCAAAATTTTATTTATTAATAAACTTAAACATTTCGAAATAATCAATCCATCCCATAATTGCAGCAATAGTGAATCACTGAACCTGTATATACTGTCACTTATCGGCATACTTTGTAAATATATAAGGTTATTACAAGTATGGCAAACTCCAATATACTTAAAGTATTCAATCCTTCTGAACCACAAGATCTTCCAGAAGATGGCACCAAAGAATGTCTTCCATGCTTATTGTTAAGCAGTGCAGGTGCTGTCGCAGCTGGTAGCTACTTGTGTACTGGTGTCATTTTCAAAGATACATCACTACAAATCAATCCACACTGGTGGAGAAATACTGTCAAATTTGGTGGATTGGGGATGATTTTATTTGGAATATATCGTGGTTATGAAGGTTACAACATTATGGGAAAAGACTTACGACCTTGATCCAGTTTCAACGACTTTGCTGTTTATTAAAAAGTGATTTGGAAGATGATATTATTGTTGAGAATCATAAATTCATGTCGTGACAAAACTGTGAAATAGATTTTAAATTTTTCAGTTTTTCTCTTTCTGTAATTTCCTTATTTTCTTAGCCCATATTTTACATAATTTTTCATCTTCACTATTTGAGAAATTTTCCAAATACTCATGGTTCAAAAGCTCCCATGGGTTTAATCTTTTATCAACTTTCAACAAGCATTGATCAACAAACAAACATAATTTTGGATCAAAATTTTCAGGTGATAATGAGGGTGGCTTTTCATTAACAATTCTCTGTAACAAATCTAGTATACCTTCAGGCGATTGATTATCACCAAAAGGAAATTTGCCTGTTGCCAATTCAACTAACATTAAACCTATTGACCATACATCAGATTTTATCAGGTAAGCTCCGCCTTGAATTCTTTCAGGCGACATATACGTTGAGGTACCAACAAATGTATCCGCTAGAGAGTTTGCTAGTTCTCTCAGTACACCAAAATCGCAAAGTTTAAACTGTCCCTTATGATTCATTAAAACGTTTGAGGGTTTAACATCTCTATGAATGATCTTGTGTTCATCATATAAATAAGTCAAACCACTTAAAACATCAAAACTGACTTTTTTTAAGACGTAATCCGGAAATTTTCCCTCCCACTTCAATAACTTATCTAATGAACCACAGTTCAAGTACTCCATACATATAACAACACTACCTTTATCTAGATAAGCACCATAAAATTCGATGATATAGGGAGAATGGCATTCATGCATGATCCTCAACTCTCTCAATATTTGAGTCTGGACTGAAATTTTGGTTTCAATGTGTATCGACTTTTTTGCCATAGTCTTTTGTGTTGGCAAATGTAACACTTTCCAAACTGTACCACTATTCCCGCTTCCCAATTTCTTCAAAGTTAGTAAATCTGTATCTTTCAAATCTAATTTGAATTCTAAATTGATCTCTAAATTACTGAACTGCGATATTAGCTTGTCAGTTGATGTCGTCTGCTCAGGATCTATCGCTGGACTGTTGGAATTACTCAAGTGGCTATGGATGGGACTGTTCTTATTATTATCGTCTGTATTTAAGCTAATCAATGGGTTGGAAGTCAACTGCAATTGCTTGAAATTTTTGCGCTTTAAGGTCTTGGCTTGGATTAAGCTGTGATTGTCTGTGTTTGTAATTGGTTTTGGTCCACTAGAAGAAGATGACGACGAGGAAGGTGTGGTCACCTCTATTTGATAAGATTTCAAGTTTGATGATGGTTCAGCAAAAGAAAGAGGTGTCGGTGGGAGCTTTTTGTTTGTATTCATTATTTTGTGGTATATAACTTGAAATTTAGTATAGGAGTGGTTAGGATCAAGGGAGCGAAAGGATTAGACACAAGTATAGTAGTTTATGAAAGTTATAGGGATGAAGAATCTAACAAGTATAAATATGATAATTTATTCGTGTGTTGTTAAATGTTTGAACTTTGTATTCCTAAAGACGGGGTTTCTAACCGGGATTTTAATTTATTTAATTTTTTTTAAATATAATTGTTTTTTTTCTATTTTTATCCTGGGAAATAATATAGTTGTGATCCAAGCATTGTCAGTGCTAGAATTTCGTGTATCTAGCCAGTCTATATGACTTATCTGGTTTGGGCGGCACAGAAATCTTCAGAAACTGGTGAAAAACCAGCTTTGGGGCTCAAGTTTCGGGTCTTGACAGGTGTCACACAGTCGATGAAAATGGACCATGAATATAGTAGCATGATACATTCGTTACAACATGGGCTGGACGACATAGCCAAGAGCATCCTTCACTGAGAGTAGTTGAAAGCAGTTACTTATCTACGGTGTAGTGGTGATCAGTTGCATTTGAAGATGCACTCATAACTATGTAATCATGTCTTTGTAACCGTGGGCCGAGCAGTGGAACCCTTCCAAACAAGCTTTTCAAGTATTCTGCAATTGTTTGGTGGTTCAGTTAAAACCATCGTCTTTTCTGTAATCAACTGTTTCCGTGCTGGATGGTCATGTGAGCTTGTAGGACTCAGTCTGAACACCAAACGGAAATCGTGACCGCCCACATCTAGTAGTTGCTTTGGGTGTTCATCAATGACTTCAGTGATTGCTGCTGATTCTATCGACTCTTCATGATCTTGATCCAAAGCTTCACCGCTGAAGTTGTCATCATAGGTTGATGGCACAAATTACATTACCTGACTACCTATAGATAACTGCTTCGATGTCTCACGTATATCATGCAGTACACTGGCCCTCTGGTCAATTTTTGGCTTAATTACTTTGTTGCCTATGTTACCATATTTTTACCTGAGAGATAAGCTAAACAATATGAGCTTTTGTCGCTGTTAGCCAGACTGTGTTATCAGAAGACACTCTATATAATTGTGAGTTTAGACCATTTCATTGCCAGAAGTTGAAACAACTTTTCATACAACAGAATTGATCTGCAGTTGTTTGTACGAATACGAAGGCTTTATTATACATCATATCACGGCTAAAAACAAGTGTACGGTATTCTCGTGACTATTATGAGCCCAAGCTTAGCTCCTTATGGTTCTTTAGTCTCTGTGATGGGATGAAAAGACCCCATGGTAAGAAAAGTGTGGATTCTCAATGTCTGATGAAGGCATTCCTGAAGGATCTTATGTCCTATGTTGCAATGTCACCCAGAAGTGAAATTTTGCACCCATTTGTGCGGCTTCGCGTTTTAGTTCACTCAATAAAGTACATCCCCTCATAAGAAATCCCAGCTTGATGGCGAATCGGTGACAGACAACTAAACGTTTGAGAATATTGTGGGAAGTTGCGGGTTGTTTAATTGTTGTCCGTGCAAGAATTTGTTAAAAGAAGCTAGCTTTGTACTTTAACGCCGCTCAAGACAGGGAGCTTCGTTTTGCTGGTCTTACTGGATATATTTCCTACACTCAGTGAAGAACTAAAACACTTGACTAGAATTTTTGTATGAAACTTGGAAAACTATGGATATCCATCCTTCTATAAATTGGAAAAGCTTGGGAGATGGCGTCCCTGTTGACTAACCGTCCACAATACTTGTTGAGGTAATGTGGGTATAATTGCTTTATTGAATTTTTATTGGGTAATGAGGGATTGTGTTGGGCACCAAATGTAATCACAAGTCATTTTCCCCAATTAGATTGTCCTGCTCTGCATTTCAACTCTACAATGGTTTTAAGTATGGAAATCTTGAAGTATTTGCGCGCCGTTATACTTTCTTTTTGTGGTTTACTTAATCCTTCTGTTTTCCTTTCAGGTAAGTTTGCTATTTCGTTGTTATTACCAGAAGTAATCTGATCCCATATGCATAATTTTTCAGCATTATGATCAGATCGAAACAGTTTTTTGAAGGTTTACATAAACGAACTGGTTGGTGCGTTTCCCAAATTTGACTGCAGTAGTGAAAAAATTCTCTTTCAATTCTATACTGCAAAACTTTTATCACACACCGAGCGAATCTTTATCAGATACATCTACAGTTTACAGATTGAACGGGCTAATTTATCCCATAAGCAGACTGGCTGAAAATCACATTATAAGCTCGTAATACTTCGTTGTACTATTACCTTCAAAGTTTTGACCACTTCCTCTTTTCTTATTGACACTTGTAATATTGGGTCAGCAGAAGAAACAACTTAGACTGAAAAATTTTCAGCCTTTGATTATCACAATAGCAGCTAATTTGGAGAGTTGGTTATTCACTTACGCACATCAATTTTTGATGCTTTTCAACTCATCTCATCGGCATTTGTAATCAAAAGTAAATATGTGTCGACTAAATGAAAGTGTGGTATGATCATGTATGATATTTTCTAGGGTTCATTATGCGGACATGCTCATTCTGGTGTTTGATCAAATTCTCGTAGAATGAATTTCGTTGCATATTGAACCGACTGGCCTTTTTAAACTATACGAAACCCTCCGAACCTCTTAATCTTCACTAAACTATCAACGAAAAATGCCCGGCTCTTTTGATTTGGGTATAGGAAAACACTTTCATTCAGATCATCAGGCTTTGCCGTGGTATCTGGAAATGAAATCGGGGAGATCGGGAACTTGGCTACATTAGATTATATAATCTTATGAAACTTTTTACACCTATGACAATGAATGATTGATGCGTATATGATGTTTGTTGATGATTTGAAAGGAGTATTGTCATTTGATGGAAATAATTCAACTGATTCGGTAATCTTTTGTCACATTTTTCTTGCCGTAAAAAAAGTAATTTAATTTGAGCTTAATTTTCAATTAGGCAATTTCCAGTGTTGCACGTTCATTGGAAAAACTCAACGGGAAAATTTTGATTACAAAGAGCCATAAGATGTTCATTGGAGTACAAAAGAATACTTTCTTGTGTACTATTGCATTTGACATTACTAGCAAATCTCTCTCCATCTTCCAGCGGTCAAAGACACTGTATATATACGAATCATTTAACTCAATAATGCGGGAATGTTGAAAACCAATTCGATTCTGATCCGATGAGGGCATCTCATAAACAAAGGATGCTTTCTTATCTTGGTGTGAGACAAGTTACTCGATAACGCTTAGCGGAAAAACGTTGCGAAATTATCAATTTGATGAGTGCCTCCTTTATTAAGTAATCGTTCTGTGTATTTGAATGCCATTTGAAGCTGATCAGTAATTTAAAGTGCTGTACAGATTTTCCCGATGCAGATCTTGTACAAAACGATTAAGGAACCACGTTCTTTAGTACGAAGAATAGCTAGAAGACTTGGAAACTACAGCACTTCAATGAAGTAAATTGGAAACCTTAGCTATTTATATTTCAGAGAGGCTTGTTTACAGCATGTTTTGCGTCTTTTATGCTTTGCTCATCTCTCGTCTCACATAACATGAATGTATAAAACCAAGTGTGCTCCCATCTGATGAGAGAATAAAAGAAGAAAATCTACTAGTCAAGAAAACCACACAAGATGTTTAGTATTTTGATTCTTTTACAGATAGCAGTAACCTTAGCTTGGTCACCCACCAACTCTTATGCACCAGGACCAGTTGATTGTCCGTCATCTTCATCACTCACTAGACTTTCTGACAGTCTCTCAAAACTGGAGCAAGATTGGTTAGCTAAAAGAAACACAGTTACAAATGCAGCACTTATCAACTTTTTAGAAAGTGCCAATATGTCTAATTTTGATGCAAAAGAATTCATAACTTCAACATCAAACAAGTCAATAATAATAGGTACAGCCTTCTCTGGTGGTGGTTATAGAGCGATGTTAGCAGGTGCTGGTCAGTTAGCAGCATTGGATTCAAGAGTTTCAGGAGCAAATGAGTATGGTTTAGGTGGGTTACTTCAGTCATCAACCTATCTTGCTGGGTTGTCAGGTGGTAATTGGTTAGTGGGTACATTAGCCATGAACAACTGGACTGATGTTGATACTATATTGAAGGAAGAAAAGATCTGGCAATTGCAAAGTACTATCTTGGGATATGGTTTGACTCATCCTATCAAGAACATCAAATACTGGACATCTATCGCAGATGATATCCAAGCAAAAAAAGATGCAGGATATAAAGTCTCGATTACTGATATTTGGGGTAGAGCTTTATCTAACCAATTTTTCCCAAGCGGTTATGCTGATAATGCTTTAACTTGGTCAACTTTAAGAGATGCCGATGTATTTGCAAATGGTGAAATGCCTTTTCCAATTTCAGTCGCTGATGGTAGAACTCCAGGAACTTACATAATTAACGACAACTCAACAATTTTTGAGATAAATCCATTTGAGTTGGGTTCTTGGGATCCATCATTATATTCTTTTACCGATGTGAAGTATTTAGGCTCGGATGTTAATAATGGTGTACCCGTTGATGGATCTTGTATTGGTGGATTTGATAACGCTGGATTTATCATGGGTACATCATCATCCTTGTTCAATTCATTGATCTTAGAATTGAATACATCAGGTTTAACTGGTATTTTGGAAGATATTATTGAGGATTTTTTAGAGGACGTTAGTGACTTAGATGATGATATAGCAAATTACGAGCCAAATCCGTTCTTCAATACACCAGAAGCTTCGGTCCAAACTATCGCAAAAAGCGAGACATTGTTCTTATGTGATGGTGGTGAAGATAATGAAAACATCCCATTTGCACCATTGATCCAACCAGAAAGACAAGTTGACGTGATTTTCGCTTTTGATAACTCTAACGACGATGACCAGTGGCCAGATGGAGCATCTATGGTAGAGACTTACGAAAGGCAATTCTCGACACAAGGAAATGGTACATCATTCCCCCCTGTACCAGATATCAAATCATTCAAAAATTTGAATTTAACTGCTAGACCGGCCTTTTTCGGTTGTAATGCTGCTGATTTATCTGGCTTGAGCACTATCCCACCATTGGTTGTTTACACAGCAAATAGACCATTTACTTACTACTCAAACACTTCAACATTCAAATTGGAGTACTCCGATTCAGAAAAGAGGTCCATGATCAAAAATGGGTTCGAAACTGCAAGCAGATTCAACTCAACTTTAGATACAGAATATACTGCTTGTGTCGGTTGTGCTATTATTAGAAGGGAACAAGAAAGATTAGGTATTGAGCAAACTGATCAATGTAAATCTTGTTTCGAAAGATACTGTTGGAATGGAGCCACCGATGAATCTGATCCTGGTGAAAACTACACCTTGACAGGTTTGACTCACGGTGCCAGCGATCTCAATATTTGAGACTAGTTAAAAATATTTGTTTTATAAAAGCTTTTTGATTTGTGTATTGATTTAATAGAATGTTTTGTCCGTGTTAATTTTGTTCAAATGAATAGCAATATGTATAAGTCCTGGTGCGCCCAACATAACTGCTCTGGTGATTTCGTGAGTGCTTCACGACAGATGAATTATTCACCAATCATAACCAGCTTTGTTTATTTCCTATACAATTTGCCAACGGCTTCTTTGTTGATCAACGATAGATGGGTCTTTACTGCTTTGAAATCAATTGTCGTATTTGTAAGCTGAGTCCACGAGGATATCCCCTTCTATCTCCATTATGAAAACAGATTTTCATGGGGAGACCAAACCGAAATCGGGATGCCAGGTTCTTGTCCGCACGAAGGCTAAACATTCCCAACATGCCGGTGAATAACGACAAGTAGTATATATGGCTTTGCTAAATTAATGCGTATGTGAAATACGCTGTGCTTCATTCAATTCATGGCACATCTTGTTTATGTGGCGTTACACTCGCAGTAGTTGATATAACCATTTACGCTGTCGCTGCGCCTATTACATGGGGGCTCCATCTGTCAACCAGTTTGCTGAGATATATTGACCAAATCGTCACGTAACAACACCCGACACGATGATGTTTCAACAATAGCTTATCACCCAGATATCACGTAAGACCATGATAACTTTTATGTGATTTCAATCTCACAGGACAGAGATCAGAATTTTTATGTTTCCCAACCATTTGCAAGGTAGTTTTTGTTTCTCCATGGTAATTAGTGACGTTGCTAAGCTATAAGGTTATCAAAAAGTTGCAACCTTTGTGCTCATGTATATTTGCAGCCGCTAATATGTAGTTGGGTGGACTACTTTCCGTAATAGGTATTTCATATAATCATACTGCAGCAGTAATATGTACATATATGTATTATAAACCGTATTAAATTGAATTTTTATTTTGGATTTATACTTTTTCCTAATGCACTTTTGATGCACTAGCTCAAAATGGCTTAAAGTTTATACCGTATGAGGCAATTTAGTTGCTTCTTGATCAAAACATTATAGCCGCACATGTTGTTAAAAATTGTGTATTTCATTACAATAAGTAACAATATATCAATGAAATATTGGTTGAAGTGAAGATTGACAAATTGAACTTGCTTAGAAGGTACCTATCGAACTGGAATTACGATGCTAGTCCAACCCACCATTTCATTTATATTAGTTGTCAACCAAATCATGCACCATCAAGGATATTTAGTATCTAGAAAGAAGAGTTAGTTGCAAGAGAGAGTCTTGTAGATCATAAAAAAGACAGGTTTATTAATTTTGGTATATTGATTCAAAAATAATGGATTATCCTTTTTCCTATAATCCGTATTTGGTTCAATTGACATCATGGAATCATCCATTCAGAGCTCAAAGAGGACCCAGTAATCTTCACTCACTACAAGTACATAGTGACCGCTCAAACACTTTGAGCAAGTTCGAATTAGAGCCAACTCAAAGGATAAGTTCGATCGATATGTGAAGCTGCCCAATAAAATTTGTGTGTGCTTCCACGTTTCATTGTTTCCCTTACCCATCGTATGTGACGTTCGGGAGACGTTGAAAGATGAGGTTTTTTTCAAGAAAAAAATGTATTCGGAATATAGTCAAACTGGAAGGTGATATCAACTCCAGTGAATTGTAGCAGCTGGGAATTCAGGTAGTAAGCTGGTGTAAGGGAAATTGAATTGACCAACCTCACAAAATATAACTTTGGCTTTATCTTTTGGCTGAAATCACATTCAATCACGTAAATTGCGAAACTATACAGTAAGTGTGACACAATCCTTTCTATCATGAAATTTTACAGTTTTATTCATAAAACTGTAGTGAGTCACTGAGGACACTGTATTTTTCATGTTGGTGTGCAACTAATGTTTGTCATCACTCAGATATGGGGCTATTAACAAATGAAAAGCATGTCGAAAATGTGCCCCGTTTCTTCTGTCGAATTTATAGCTTCAAGCTGCTTTACGGTCGTATCATAAGTGTGTATTAATAGCTCTACATTAAGTCTTTTGCTTACTGGGGGTATTCTTCTGCAGTATCTGTGAACTGCACCCATCAAACAATCATTGCCCGAACCTGTATTCCATACAGTGACTTCATCATTATTCACAAACAAAAAAACCCTATTTGGTTTGCTTATGCCATTTATCGATGCATATGGACTTGTTATAACGATGAATCGACCCAAGGTCGTAGTTCGCTATGAGAGGAAACAGTCTTTGTTTGCTAGTTATCCTATGTGGGTTACGTCTCATTACTAATGAAAATCACTTGTAACGGACAAAATCCTGTAACTTGCGTGATAAACGTCACAGATATTCCACACACCACAAAAAACTTATATCTAAACGTATGCCTTTGAAGAGTTATACCCAAGGGTATTTGTTGGTCCCGTATACACTTTGTTTCTCATATATTACAGCATGATGCTGCATCGATGTAACCCAGCCCTTTCAAATTATGCGTAAGTTTGAAGGACACTGGTCGTATATTTCGACTCACAGATTTACTGACTGCAAACTGGTACACAGAACTTTGTTCAGTTATCCACCACATAATGTTTTTAGCGATAGCCAGAATCAAATACGAGTACAAGTCAAAACAGGCCAACCGAAGATGATAACTACCTTAAAACTAAATTTCGTGAGCAACATTAAACAATAGAAATTAAACCTTTACCGAACATAGTAAACTTAATCGTACAAGTCCCCTTTCATTCAATATAGAAATTATTTCTAAAAATTATAGTGGAAGATCTTTGAATAACGGTATTAATTACCAAGTCTATATAACTCTTCCAAAACGGGTAGGTCTATCCTACACCGGTTTTTTGATGTTTTAGTCTCGGTATGTTACAACGAGAATACGCGTGACTTTGCCATGAAACCGGTTCTGACCATCAACTCTTATATTAATACGATCTGAATTAGGATAACGAAGGGCACCAATCCACATAAAAGTCATGAAACATCATATATCTGTAGTCTGAATGAAAAATTACATAAAAGGATCAAAAAATCTCATTTCAGGGTCTATGCTGATAAAAGGGAAATATTCAAACATTATTAAACGCATATCTCGATCACTAGGTGTGCAAATGAGTTGGTATAACATAATATCAGCACATTACAAACAGACTCAGTACGTTGAAGACTTTTGAGATTGTGAGGTTATCTATCAAATTGCCAAATGAATATGAATAAAATCTTGGAAATCAAAGAATCCGAAAGAGTCGGATTGAAGGTCCGTAACCTTACAGCTACTGTCTTGACATCTTCACAGCTGAAATGGAACCATATCAAAGCACCTTTTATGTCGCAGTTATGGAAAAAAAATCCTGCTGCAACAGATACAGAGTCCATACACGCCAATACAATTCTCAGCGATGTTTCCTTTGATTTGGGTGAAGGTGAGATCTTGGCCATCATGGGTGGTTCTGGAAGTGGGAAAACTACACTTTTGAATATATTGTCGCAAAGGGTCAACATCACAAACAAAAACTTGAGGTTCAATGGTCTGATAGATTTTATAAACCTGTCTCAACCCCACCTTGATGTTGTAAAAAACGCTTATTTACTCCAAACGGACCTTTTTTTGCCAGGGTTAACTGTCTTCGAAACATTGAGTTATCAAGCAGGTTTACGGTTACCATCTACTAGCAAAGAGGATAAATTATTACTTATCAATTCTTTACTCGCAATTCTTGGATTAGAAAGCGTCAGAGATGAAAAAATAACGTCATTCAAAGATATACATCAAACGAATCTATCAGGTGGTGAACAGAGAAGAGTATCGTTAGCTATACAATTGTTAGCAAAACCTTCTATTCTATTTTTGGACGAACCCACAACTGGTTTGGATTCCAGTAATGCTTATAAGTTGGTGCAAACTATAAAAACTTTAACATCATTTGGTATGACTATCGTTTTGTCCATCCATCAGCCAAGAATTGAGATAATGAATTTGTTTGATAAGATATGTTTGCTTTCTAGAGGGGGAAGGTTGGTCTATTATGGGAAAATTGCCGAAGCCTTTGGCTATTTTGAGTCTATCGGCTTTACAGCTCCTACAGGATCAGACACTAATATCATTGATTATCTTATGGATCTATCGATAAAAGATTCAAGGTCTGCTGCGAAGGAATTGGAAACGATTACTAGAGTCAACGAATTGGTTGCAAACTGGAAATCTGTATCCTCGAAAACTTTGAGTTTTGACGTTGGTAATGAATCCACGAAAGAAAACTTTTTAAGAAATGTCAAACTCTTCAAAAGAGCCGACGGTAATTTGTCTTTATTTAATGAGATAATTGTATTAACGAAACGGTCTTTTTTGTTGACTTATAGAGATACCCATAGTTTACTTGCTTTGAATGGTGGCTCGGTTTTATTGGGTATCATTCTTGGATGGATGTTCTACAAACCAAAATCTGATGTAGCTGGTATCAGATCTACAATATCATCGCTATACTCCTTCATAGAGGTGATAGGATTTTCACCTTTATTTTTCGAGTTGGATAGATTGTGGACAATAGATGGGAAGTTTTTTCTTCGAGAAAGATCAGAGAATTTAGTTTCAATTACTGGATTTTTAGTGTCCAGAAGAATAGCTAAATTTGTTTTGGAGGATATCTCGGTACCTGTTATCTTTTCGTGCATTACTTACTTTATGTGGGGATTGAGAAGTGATTCTGCATCTTTCTTTTTCATATTTGTAGCTGTTGCAATATTGATAAATTTAATAGGGATGGCTTCCGCTATGCTCTGTTTTGCTGTCGCTAAAGATTTTCCCATTAGTGGTTTGGTAATGAATGTTTATTACCAGCTTCAAAATAGTGCTTGTGGTTATTTTGTTAATGCCAGAACAATGCCCGTATATGTCAGATGGACCAAATATATTGCATCTTTTTGGTATGCATTTGGAATTTTGACATCTAACCAACTTACAGATTGGACGGGTGATTGTGATTCAAACGTTGAAAGCTGTACACAGTTTTCAGGTAATGCCAACTTGAAGCTGCTAGGTTATCCAACCAATTGGATAAAATTGCCAATGTGTATTCTATTAGCATGGTATGTGGGATTTTATTTTTTGGCTGGTGTTACTTTTCATTACAGGAATTTTGATATAAGCATGGCGAAATCGAAAAGCAATACAATTGGCGGTGATGATGAGTTTATTAGTCAAGATGTTCATGATAGCATGAAAGTTGAAGCCAATAATGAAAGTTCCTGGGGCATAGACAAGGACTCGTCGGTTGATATAACAATAGAGAATATTGATTTGAAAGTTGTTTTGAAGGGCAGAGAAGATAATGAATTACAACTTTTGAACGATATCAGTGCCAAATTCAAAGCAAACAAGCTAAATGCCATCATGGGTCCCAGTGGTAGTGGAAAAAGTACATTATTGAACTTCCTTGCTGGAAGGTTATCTAGAAGATCCAAGTACAAAAAGTCTGGTTCAATTCTTTTGAACAACGGAAAAGTCTCAGGGAAAGATTTCGCATCAATTTGTGCTTATGTAGTTCAGAATGACAACGTTTTAATCCCAACTTTGACCGTGAGGGAAACGTTATTTTACCAAGCAAGCCTCAGATTACCTGAGATATCACACCCTCATATTCCTAACATCATTAGCGGTATCATAAAAAAGATGGGTTTAGCAGAGTGTGCTGACATTTTGATTGGCTCCGAGACGGTAAAAGGTATTTCAGGTGGAGAAAAAAGAAGAGTTTCCATTGCAGTCCAATTATTGAATAGACCCAAATTTTTGTTACTTGACGAGCCTACTTCAGGTTTGGATAGTTCGACTGCTTCATATATAATAGAGTTACTCGACGAGTTAGCAAACGAAGGAACCACTGTGTTATTGACTATCCACCAGCCCAAATCTGAATTAATAAATTTATTGGGTAATATTTTATTGTTGGCCAAAGGTGGATTTGTTGCTTATGATGGCCCTCCAGCGAATTTGAGTGCCTATCTTGGTAGTATTGGTTATCCTTGTCCTCAATATACAAATCTAGCTGACCACATGTTGGATGTTGTTTCAGGTGGCTCCGAGGAAGGTTTGGAAACTTTCCAAAAACAAATTCAAGAGTTGAATTTCCGCTGGAAAGCACACAGTCTTCAAACGACTAAATCATTAGATGTTATAGGTGACAGCAAAACCGAGGCCGTTGATTTGCAATTTTACAGAAGAAAACCCCTTCGTTTGAGAACTGTTCTCTCTACCATAACTAGAAGACAGTTACTAAGTATATTGAGGTCGAAAGACATAATAATTTCGAGAGTTGCACAAACAGTGGTACTTGGTGGTGTACACTCATTGTATTTTGCTCCTTTAAACAAAATCCATGGAAGTGCCGCTGTTAATAATAGGTTGGGATTGATTCAAGAAGTTTTAAATCTTTATTACATTGGCTTGATCAACAATGTTACTGTTTATCCTTATGAAAGGGACGTTTTTTACCAGGAGTATGCTGACAAAACCTACGGCGTGGGTGTATTTAGTATGAGTTACTTGTTGAACGAATTGCCCACGGAGATCATTCCAAATTTGATATTTTCCACTTTGATTGTCTTTGCCATTGGGTTACCTAGAACTCCAGGCATGTTCTTCACCATGTTCTATGCTAGTTTTGTTTCTGTTAATTGTGGGGAGTCACTCGGTATTATTTTAAACACCATATTTTCACATCTCGGTCTTGCTACGAATGTCTTATCTTCTTTGATCATCATTGCTATATTCATGGGTGGTACGATGTCAATTCACATGCCATCATTTTTCAAAGCTTTCAACTGGCTCAACCCCATGAAGTACGCGGTGGGTGTTACAGCAAAGTTAGGTCTTAATGAAATCTATTTTGGTTGTGACGAAGGGGAATCCAGTTGCGTTCTTGAAACAGGAAAAGCAGTATTGCACGAGTATGAACTAGACATAAACTACGGTGCTTACATGGCCGGATTAGCTGCTTGTTTGATTATTTATAGGTTGCTGGCTATTGCTATTCTCTATATTAGAATGAAGATGTTCCATTAGCTTGTGAATATGTTTTTCATTCTTTTTGATGGTTTTGATTTTGATGCATTTTTTGATTTCTTTGTAGTGGAAAATATGTATTTAAGGACATGTAGATGCAATACACAACTCTTCTATTGAAAGGGACTGCTGTTGCTAATTTGCGCTCCTCTATACTGTATATTTCACTGAAAAGATGTTTTGGATTGGTGGTTCGATATCGAGGAGTCGTAAGCGCATAGTAAATTATGGGGATATTGAAAAATTATCAGACTATATGCATTTTTTTCAGTTTCGGTGATTCACTTTCATTTTGATTATATAATTTACCAAGTAGATCAAAGGAGTTACTTTTTTTTGAGAAGGAGGTTTTAAGCTTTCGATATTATTATAGCAACCTAAAATTTAAAGTGTTATATATTCAATTAGCCGTCGAAAATTCTCTGTATCCTACAAATCAACATATACACCAAAGAAGGCACTTTGGGACATATTTCTTAAGTGAGTTGACTCTTTTGAGTCTTATATATATATTAAACAAAGTTATTATCAATGGAGGTCGATTCAAATAACATAACTTTTGGAAGATTCATTTTAGAGAGGTTGAAGCAACTTCAAGTCAACACAGTTTTTGGAAGGGCATCTCCCTTGACCGCCTCATTGGTAGATAAAATCAGTGAGATCAGAGGAATACGATGGGCATGCAATACAAATGAATTGAACGCTGCTTATCTGGCTGATGGGTATTCCAGAATCAAGAGACTAGCATGTTTGGTAACTACTTTTGGGTCCGGGGAGTTAAGTGCAATAAACGGTATAGCTGGATCCTATGCTGAGCATATTGCCATAGTACACATCGTTCTTCTACCCTCTATATCACAGAAACAAGAGTTCTGCTCTTTTCAAAGACTATATGCCAACATTTCACATTCCACTGCTATCATAAAAAATATAAAAAATGCGCATACTATAGTTGATAAGTCCATAAGAGAAGCCTACATATTTCAAAAACCAGTATATATTGCTATACCAACAAATATAGTCGACTCTCTACTTCCCCGATCAGTTTTAGACAAAAGGATTGACTTGATATTATACCCTTGCTTTCCAAAAGACGAGAGAAAAATTTTAAACACCATCTTAGATATGATAAGCAAAGCAAAAAAGCCCGTAATATTGATAGATGCTTGTGTTCTAAGACAGCATTGTGAAGTTGAAGCCAAAGCTTTAGTTGATTCCACTCAATTTCCAGTATTTGTTACGCCAATGGGAAAAGGTGGTATAGATGAGCAGCATCCAAGGTTTTGTGGGGTTTATGTTGGATCAATTTCTTTTCCAGAGGCAAGGGAAACATTTGAGTCTTCGGATCTAGTGTTATCTTTGGGTGGCTTACTATCATCTTTCAGTACCGCTTCATTTTCCTTTTCATATAAAACCAAGAATGTAATCGAGTTCCATTCTAATCATATAAAAGTAAGGGAAGCTTTTTATCCTGGTATACAAATGAAATATTTTCTTCGAAAATTAGTGAAAGAAATTCCTTCTGCTGTCAAAAATTATATTCCCGTTATCGTTCGTAAGCAAAGAGTAATACTACCATCTTTACCTTCCAAGGCTCAGGTTTCACAAGAGTACTTATGGTCGAAGTTAAGTACCTGGCTAATGCCTAACGATATAGTTATAACAGAAACAGGAACTTCGGCTTTTGGTATCCTTCAAACTCATTTTCCTAGTCAGACTATGGGTATAACACAGGCGTTATGGGGCTCAATTGGTTTCACGGTTGGTGCAACTTTGGGCGCATGTATGGCACTACAAGAATCTAATCCTTCTAAAAGAGTGTTGTTATTTATAGGGGATGGTTCTATTCAATTGACAATGCAAGAAATTTCCACCATGGTTAGATGGAACCTTAAGCCATTCATATTTGTTTTGAATAACGAAGGATTTACTATTGAAAGACTAGTTCACGGTATAAACTCTCAGTATAATGATGTACAACCTTGGAGGAACTTGGACTTGCTTTACCTCTTCAACGCTAAAGACTATGATACCGTTAAGATCTCAAACAGGCACGAACTAGATTTGTTGTTTGAAGACCAGAGGTTTTGTGTCAACGATAAGATAAGGATGATTGAAATCATGCTACCAAGGTTGGATGCGCCCAGGAATTTGATCCAACACTCCCTTCTTACATCAAGCTGGGATGGTTTGGAAGACGAGGAAATCATGGAATAACGAGAAAAAATTAATTATGGCTTTACTATGTTTCTTACATAATTCAATATGACTTTTGGAAGTTCGTTCGGTGCAAATATCTGTAAAAGAAACAGCGACTACATCAACGATTCAATCGTGTTTTATTACTGTTTTGAGTCCTGTTTATTTATGTCTGACTGTCCACGTCTATGCTCAACACTTCATCCCAAAAGTATGCTTCCAATTTGGTAACCTCATTGAAAACAACAATCAATTCCTCGATGCGGTCAGCTGATACGCCTTTAGCTAAGTTCTGTAAAGCAACAACTCCATCATCACCGGCTTCAAGATACCAGTCTGAAGAGTAATCACATAACCAATCATAATATACTCCTTCGCTGATTAATTCAGGGTGTTTCAAGCCATACAGAGCAGCTTCACCATATCCATGAAGACATGGGGCTAATGCAGTTTTGATTGTTAGGTAGTCTTTAGTTTCAGCAATTTTCATAAGGTAATTGCAATAATTAACGCACGCTGGTCCTGGTTTAATTGAACTCAAGTCATGAATACCGTATTCTGCTAGTTTTTTGACATGGCGTTTCATTTCTTCTTCAACATTTTTTATGATTGCAACCTCAGAATTGAGAACTTCGAAGCTTGGGGCTTTGGCTGCCGCATACGCATGTATTCTAGAATAATTGATCAAGTATATATAATCTTGCTCAAGAAAATAGGTAAACCTTGCTTTGGATAATGTGTTGGTACTGATGAGTGTAATGATTTCATGATTAATATAGTTTCTCCAGTTTGATGATATAGTTGGGTGACTTTTGAAGTATGCTACGGGATTTTTTTCAAATTCCGAATTGTTTATACGTAATTGTGGTTGAATGACTAAATTGCTGGAATCAACCAAATGATTCAAAGGTCCGTTACCATTACCAATTTTCAAACCTGTAGACATGGCCGAATGAATGTAATTGATGGAAGAGTATATGGCATTCCTCAAGGTCATTTTTTTAGCCAAATTCGAGCTGATTGAGGATGCTAAAGTGCAACCTGTGCCATGTGTGTTGAGGGTATTTATGTACTTTGATTTGAATAGAGTGAATGTATTGGAGCTGCTCTCGTACAAAACGTCAACCAAAAATGCTGCATTATCATTATTTTTGTTTGCTCGCCTCTTTTTCTCAGTCCAAGGAATGTGGCCTCCTTTAATCAATATGTTTTTTGAGTTCAAACGTGAATGTAATAACAAACATATATTCTTTAAGTCATCGATGCAGGTGATGTCGCTGCAAGCTGATATCTGATGTTGATCCACATCAGCGGTGGAAATTTTCAATATCTTTAATGCTTCATCAAAATTTGGAGTGATCAACTCTGCCTTACTAAATAGCTTCTCAATACATAACTTGATACTTTTCTCGTCACACAATGGTGCTCCTGTGGTAGCAATCATTACCGGGTCCAAAACAATCGGTGTCTTCTCAAAATAGACAGGATTTTCCTCAATGAACTCAGATAAAGCCTTGATAGCATTGCCACTCAACATGCCAGTTTTGATGACATCAACACGAACATCACTCAAATTTGCTTTCAATATATCTTTGATGTTCTCCTCAGGAGTAGTATGAATCGATATCACACCCTGAGTATTTTGCGCCGTTAATGCTGTGATACAAGTCAATGCATAACAACCATGGGAGGAAATTGTCTTGATATCTGCTTCAATTCCGGCCCCACCAGATGAATCAGATCCTAAAGAAAATGGGTTAGTATTCACAACCATTCTTTTTGACTTCGTCAGCACTGAAAAACTTACCAGCGATAGTGAGAACTGTAGGCAAAACTTTGCTTTGCTTTTGTTGAGAAAACTGATGGACGTTGATGATTTCGGATGCCATTTTCAACTCCAGTATTAATTATAAGAAAGTCTAACGCAAAACACAATAAATTTTGGATCAACACATTTGAATCCATGAAGTACTTGTATAGTAGAATACAAATATCTCATCTATAATCAATCTAAAAGCATATTCTTCTAAGCGCATCATAAAGTATATGCTCTTAATGAGACTCATTTGTTACGTGTACATACCAAAACCAACCCTTTCAAACCAATGAAGGAAAATATTACAGAAAATATCCATATTAGGAAGTCATCGAGGTGGCTACTATAATGAGATTCGAAATCGAGTCTGAAATATTTGGCACTCGAGATTGAAGGCAAAGGTTGCCACCAACATAGACAAAAGTTGATTAAAAGGTCATAGTTGATTATTTTTTTTGTTGTTGCAAGTTTTATCAAGAATTTAAGAGTTGATAGTATAACCAAAATAAAATGGAAAGATTACAGAGATTGTTTGGAAGTGGTGTTGGTGCTCCTTCCCCAAGCGATGGACCTGCTATTGATAACGCAGAAACAGTTTACATATCGTCATTGGCCTTGTTGAAGATGCTAAAGCATGGTAGAGCAGGTGTGCCAATGGAGGTCATGGGGTTGATGTTGGGAAATTTTGTTGACGAATTCACAGTCCATGTAATTGATGTTTTTGCTATGCCTCAATCTGGTACTGGAGTTTCCGTTGAAGCTGTCGATGATGTATTTCAAACCAAAATGATGGACATGTTAAGACAGACCGGTAGAGATCAGATGGTTGTTGGATGGTATCATTCACATCCTGGTTTTGGCTGTTGGTTATCTTCTGTTGATATAAACACTCAACAATCTTTCGAAAAATTGAATAAAAGAGCTGTTGCTGTTGTCATCGATCCAATTCAATCAGTCAAAGGTAAGGTCGTTATTGACGCTTTTAGATTGATCAACTCTTCAACTTTGATGATGGGTCAGGAACCTCGTCAATCTACCTCCAATGTTGGACATTTGAACAAACCATCAATCCAAGCATTAATTCATGGATTGAATCGTCACTACTATTCCTTAAATATTGATTATAGAAAGACACCAAACGAAGTTAATATGTTGTTGAATTTGCACAAAAAGGAATGGCAATCTGGTCTCAAAATGATTGACTATAATCACAAAGAACACAATAACTTACATGATACCGAGAAGTTAGTTAAAATAGCTGAGCAATACAATCAAAGAGTAAAAGAAGAGAAGGAATTGGACGAAGAACAATTGAAAACAAGATACGTTGGTAAACAAGATCCTAAGAAGCATTTGGCTGAAATCGCCGAAAAACGTATAGAGGAAAATGTTGTTTCAATATTGTCTGCTAATGTGAACTCACTTGCCATTCAATAATTAATGTTCAATAGAAGTATATGGTTGCATGAGTTTTCGATTACAGTCTTGTAGAGTATGATGTGTAGCTTACAGTAAATCTGTTTATTAAAGTCGTTCCCAAACTTGTAGATACGTCTGGTTTAAAAAAATTAACTCTTTTTCAATTTCCTTTATCTCTAAGTTCTCGATGTTATACCACTCATTGTTTGAGTTCTCTAGTTGCACTTTCCAATTGACCTTTTTATTGTTCTCTTTCAATGAGTCGTTAACTTTCAAATCATAAGAAACATTAGAAATTAATTTATAGTTTATGGGTTTGTATTCATTTTTCGTTTCATAGTATGGTGACATATCCAAAACTAATGGGAATTTGACTACGGTCGGGTTATCCAACTCCAGTCTATCTATGTGTAAGATCAAATATTGAGGTAGTTCAACAATTTTGAATTTACTGAATTGATCTTTGTTATGCGTAGACGTTGACCCGTCATACTTTGATAACAAGTTTAATATGGAAGTTTGGGGTATTTTATTAATGTTAGTCCCGCTTTTGAAAACTGATATAGGAGGTACGGTCAATGTGAGTAACCAGAATTTCGTTGTTTTGACTTGTGCAGTTTCATCAAGTGTTACCAGATCTTCCAATAACTTTTGTGATGTGACTTTAACTTTACCTTGGAAGCACGAAGAAATTATTGACCTGTTCTTCGTCGTTTTTGTGTATTTTATGAAGTTCATATGCAAGTTGTTCAATATCCATATCAAAAATTGTTTGGGGTCGCCCTGCTTATTTATTGTCAAGTGCTTTTTGGATTCGATATCTATTAGCTGTAGCAACTCTTGAGGCGATACGTGCGATTTGAATAATTTAGAAGACCATAACTTCCTTATCAATAAACCAAATTTTTGATTCAACTCAGATTGATTTATCAATTCTTTATTTGATTCAAGTAAAAAGAAATTTCTCAATTTCTTTATATGGCTCATCAACTGTATGATAGCATTGGAGTAATCATTGTTCGAGATATTGTTCAAGCCAATGTACCCAGGAATATATTTATTATGCTTCAAATCATAAGCAACATTACCCACAATATCTAATTTTGATATATCGTGAGTGTCATATACCGGATCAATAAGATATTTAATGTCACTCAAAGAATTCGACTTCACCTCACAGTTTTCAGGTAACAAGTAAACGGTTCTAGTTGAGAGGTTTATGAAAACATGATGGTCATAATCAATTGAGTGGACGTAAGCGAACGATGATTTACCTCTACCTTGATAATATTTCCCACATACTAAACAAGCATAAATGTTGATATTTGTAAGTGAAACAGAACAATTTTTCTCGAAATCAAAATCCAAGTTGTTTCTATTAACAGTCTCGAGATATAAGTTTTGCATCGACGGAATGATCAGAGGCGCCAGTGTTTCCTGATGCTTCGGGATTGCTCTATCCTCCTTTTCATCCAAAACCTCTCCATGCTCCGTTGTTTTCTCCTTTATCTCCCGTGTTTTTTGAGTCTTTCGCCTTTTGTTTTCGGGCCCATTTTCTGAGCTTGACATTGTTAATGACAAATCTAGACAAAAAGGGGGCTGTCTTGGTAGGAATCGCTATGTGATTTGATGTTTTTATGATTTTGCTCGATAAATAATTGTTATAATAAAAATAAATTCATTTAATTGCAAAAAAAAATAAAAAAAATAAAATTCAAAGGGGTCGTGTGCAATGCATAATCTTCCCTGTTGATTTTTGCATTTGTCCTAATATGGAATTCATTTATATTCCTTGTCATATTCGCTCTCATTTGTTATTTGTATTGCACTGGGCGCTTAGCAACTCAGCTTTTCAATGGTTGAATGAATGATAGAGACAGCATGTTTCCTCACGGTAATTGGATTGAACTGGTCAAAGAGGCAAAAGGGTTTTTTTTTCCAAAGAACTGTAACTGGTTGCAACAGGAGGTGTAATCTATAAGATGAAAACTTCACGCTAAACGCTGAATGCTACTTGTTACAACGTTCAATCTTATTCCCTACATTACAGATCAAACGGTCGCCATCGTTAGCAATTTGAATTCATCAGAAGTAAGAGTCCGAGTAACAAGGAAAGTGTCAGGCTCCCAATGAATTATATTAGTCGCGCTTTGAAGCTGCGCATTATAGGTAGAACAACACAGCTCGCAGTCGGTTTGGTTCCAACGGGATAATACGTTGCACTTCTTGGGACGCTTACAGGTTGAACAGTGAACTAGGTTAAAACATTTGAATGAAGTTGCAACTTGCATACTTGTGCCCTTCATTATAGCTAATTAATTGATACCCAGGCTTAATTATTTGCTATATATTGGTCCAATTTCCTCTCGATCGTTGTTTGAGCTTTCTTTTTAGTTTGTTTTTCTTATTATCATTCATACATATTTATATCCTACACATTTCCTTGTTCCTTGTTCTTTCACTATATATATTGTGGGATATTCTTGTACAACTCAGCATGCCAAAATATTCAAGTTTTCCTTTAGGTATAGATTTGGGAAATGATTCTTCGACGATAGGAAGAATCAACAAGAAAAACCAGATTGACATAGTATCAAACAACCACTCGAATAGATCAACACCAACTTGTGTTACATTTAACAAACAGAGAAGATACTTTGGAGAGGAAGCACAAGATCAGTTATTCACAAATTTGGAATCAACGGCGACATGTATGAAGAGATTGATAGGCTTATTCTACACATCACAATACGAAGACATCAAGGTTGAATCAAATTTTGTTGGCCCTCAGTTGATCAAATCCAAAAATGACTTCATCGGTATAAATTTGAATCATCTAAACTCGAAATATCATTTCTCTATCACTCAGTTATTGTCAATGTTTTTCAAACATTTAAAAAATGTGTCCGAATTGAATAATATTACAGGCGAAAAATTTTTGGAAAACAACAATGTTACTGTTTCATGTCCTGGCTGGTACAGTGATAGACAGAGGAGATTGATAGTTGAAGCTGCTAAGGTTGGTGGTTTCACTCAAGTTGATCTTTTGAGTGAGTTGAATGCTATCGCTATGACATATGTAATTCATAAGCAAGATGAATTGCCCGACAGTCATTCTCCTAATAGAATCATCACATTCCTTGATATTGGCGAGTCAACTACATCAATGGCTATAATGTCAGTGAATAAATCTGAAATTAAAACTTTTGACAAATCTTTCAATAAAAAGGTCGGTGGAAGAAATTTTGATATGATTATAATGAATAAATTATTGGAGGTTTGTTTGAATGAACATAGACTAAGTGTGAAGAAGAACACTCCAGCGTGGTTCAAATTATTGGAATCCCTGAAAAAGATTAAAGAAAGTTTATCGGTCAATTCCATGATACAGTATCAAATCGAAAGTTTACAAGATGATATTGATGTTTTGTTCACCATTAAACAATCAGACTTTGAAGACTGGTGTTCTGAATTAATAGACGAGATAGAGAAACAGGTCACTGAGACCATGAAAAGATATACGAAGGTGACTTCTTGTAACATCCATTCTGTTGAATTTACAGGCGGTTGTTCGAGAATTCCAGTTTTGAGAAGAAGACTCAATAATTTATTCAACAATGATAACTTTGGCACATCGATTCCATCTGACGACTCCATTGCAATCGGTACAGCTTACTTCACCGCAATGACTCAACGTATTCCTGCACTGGTACCATATATTGATATCAAAGATATCAATTTAAATGATATCGAGTTTGTTTATACTAACAAGTTAGGAAACTTAGAAAGGATCAATGCCTTTCAAAGAAATGACTTCATACCCAATACCAAAGTGATTACTATTGAGAAAGAACATGATTTTATGATCCAGGCAAACTATAAGAAAGTAACAAACGGGTTGAAGCAATCCGTGACTAGAAACAGTTACGGTTATTTAAGTAACGGTTCTTCCAAATTCATTGCCCAATGGAATATCAAAGATATTATTGAAAATCTACAAAAACAAACTAGTAACGATATGGAATCCATATTGAGTACAGCAAGCACAAGTATTACCGCCCCACAGACCAAGATTAGATTGGTGTTGAAAAGGGATATCAACGAATTGGTAACAATCCAAGATGTGTCTTTGATCAAGGAGGTAGAAAGAGTCTCCAGAAGATCCTCCATCACAAACTTTTTGAAAAAAATCGAGAGAAAAAAAACGAAGGAGTTCAGGGAGATAAGTAAATTGAAATTTTCCTCACTGTATCAAATATATTCCACAAAGGAAATTGAAGAGTACAAAGAGATTGAGGAAAGCTTAACAAAACAAGATCATTTGATCATGATTCAAGAAAGAAGTAAAAGCAAATTTGAGGAGAAATTCTTGAAGCTTAAATCTTCTATGGATTATATTGACGAATTACACGATGGACCTGATAAGAAGTTTATTTTCAACTATTTAAATAAAACTAACGACTGGTTGGATTATGTTGATTATGAGGAGAGTGCTGCAAGTGACAGCAATTTTGAAAACTTTGAGAAGTTTACAAATATTTACGAAGCCAAGTATAAAGAATTATGTCAGCTTGTCAACAGATTTGATATAGTTATATAATCTGAAGTTTTATGAATCATGAGGTGTTTGTTTAGTATCTGATTAAAATATATTTGAAGGTTTATTTGCTTTTTTGAGTTTTGTGGGTACGGTTCTATTTTTATAATTTCAGCGGAAATGTACGATGTTCATTCTGGATCGACAGACAATAAGGGTATCATGTAGAGCAATTTCAACTTCTTGTTTATTGTCTTAAGTAGATTCCCAACTCTTACATTCTCAGCCCTACATGAGCTAAAGCCATCAAGAGTTCCTGAATAAAAGTAGCGCTGCGCTCTTCACATTATTGGTTCGATGTTTCTCAGTTCAGCCAAAGGGTAAATGTTCTGTATCAAAAACATCGAAAACATCATATTATTTTTTGTCAAGCGGTCCTTATATTGTCTTGGGAGGTGAAGCCATCATCGAAAGAGTATACCCATGCCTATCGGACATAGTGCAACTCCCTTTTACAGTGGTAGTGCTCGTACCGATTGTTATCAATTTATGTGCCATTTATTTGTATGGAGCCACTCCAAAAGACATCTATTCAATTAAAGAATTTTTTGAGCATTTGAATCAATTGCAAATTATATTATAGGAATCAGAGTTCGTTCAGGCAAGATGGAAAAAGGACCCGAAGAATTGAGAGGATTGAAATATCCTGCCAAAGTCCACTGTGAAAAAGTGAAGTCTCACTACTTGAAATTCAGTTCACAATCACTGGATGTCAAGAAGGCTATTTTATTGAGTGGACAAATCAGTAAATTGCATGAATATTCTGACCAGGAGCAACCTTTTAGGCAAATAAGATACTTCTACTATTTATCTGGTGTGAACATTCCGGGCTCTCATATACTTTATAACTTCGTTACCAATAACTTGACGCTTATCTTGCCTAGTATCGATTATGATGATATAATGTGGAGCGGACCCCCAATCTCGTCTGAACAGGCCTTAAAATACTACAACATTGATGAAGTAATTTACGTCAATAATTTGGAATCAATCTTACAGCATTTGAAAAGTACCGAGTTTGACATTTTGAGTGATAGTATCAGTGAAACCAACTCCCAATATGAAAAGTATTTGACTGTCGATGATGGCTTTTTACTCAAGTCATTAGATGAAGCAAGACTAATCAAAGACTCTTACGAGCTTGCTTTGATGCGTCATGCTTCAAAAATCACTGACAACTCACATTTAGCGGTAATGTCCGCCTTGCCAATAGAAAAAAACGAAGGTCATATTCATGCTGAATTCACTTATCATTCAATCAGACAAGGTTCGAAAAATCAGTCTTATGATCCTATTTGTTGTTCTGGCGAAAATTGCAGCACTTTACATTATGTGAAAAATGATGAAGATATTGGACAGAGACACAGTATATTGATTGACGCAGGTGCAGAATGGGAAAATTATGCCAGCGATGTTACAAGATGTTTCCCAATCACTGGAGAATGGACAAAAGAGCATAAAGAGATATATGATATTGTGTTGAAAATGCAGCGGGATACAATTGACAAAATAAAACCAGGAGTGTTATGGGATGATTTACATGTTTTAGCTCACAAAATTTTGATCGGAGAATTTTTGAAATTGGGTATTTTCAAAGGAGATGAGTCAACAATTTATGACAGCAGACTTTCTGTCTCATTCTTCCCACACGGGCTAGGTCATTTGTTGGGTTTGGATACTCATGATGTTGGCGGAAATCCCAACTATGAGGACCCAGATCCAGCATTGAGATACTTAAGGCTCAGAAGAAAGTTACTTCCCGGTATGGTTTTGACTGATGAACCAGGTGTTTATTTTTCACCTTTCTTACTCGCTGATGTTTTAAAAGATGAGAAAAAAATGAAATTTATCAACAAAGAAGTTTTAGACAAGTACTGGTATGTTGGTGGGGTCAGAATCGAAGATGATTTGGTAGTTACTAAAACTGGCAGTGAAAATCTCACTGGCATCACCAAGCAGCCAGAAGAGATTAGTCAAATTGTAAAGGCTGGGCTTGCAAGAGGTGCTGACTATTTCCACAATATTGTGTGAATGAGCCCGCGGAAACACACTGGAGCACACAGAAGCGTACGATGGTCGTACTTATGTCATGGGTTATATAAACAACTGAGTGCTCAGCTAACTCTTCGACTTGGGGCTAATGAAAAATGAAGATTGAATGAAATGTTTCAGATTATTTTGAACCTTAACTATGTATGATCTCATGTCTATCTCATTAACGTTTAGTGACTTCTTCTTATAGCTTAATTGTGCGTATTAAATTATTTTGTCACTAGCTGAGATGAGTTGTAGGCTATTTCGCGGAACAAGCCTGTAACTATAACAAGTCGTTGTCACTGCTGACAAAGTCAGAAAATTGAGCTTCTGTATCAACAGGTCCGTTAATTCTCTTGTGAATCTGGTTTATTATGTTTATTGTTATTATTGTCTCTCAACCCACTTAGCCCGAGTAATAACGTCACGTCCCAAAATAGAAGCAGAATTCGCGAACTTAAACATAAGATCAAACCACTTCTGAACCTGAATAAAGACATTTCTGACTTAATTTTTTTCTAGTCAAGCTCCAGTGACTTTGGTATATAAGTGGTTGGTGATACCTATAGTTTGGATTGATATTTTGCAGAAAGCTCATTTGAGAAGAGATTCGAAAATGGCGAATGCAAACCCACTTTACCCCAAGTTGCCTGTGCAATACCAGCTCGGTGCTTGCATAGGCAAGGGAGCTTTTTCCAGAGTGTATGATGCCGTCGACACCAGAACACAGCAAAAACTTGCAATCAAAGTGATAGACAAAACATCAATGGGTAAGGAGCAGAAAGCCAATGTGAGCAAGGAAATCAGCATCATGAGGAAGTTGGAACACCCCAACATTTTGAAACTTTTATCGCACCAGAACGACGAGGATTACTGCTTTTTATTTTTAGAAGTGATTAAGGGAGGAGAAATATTCAACAAGATCATAGAGTATACCTACTTCAGCGAGGACCTCTGCAAACATATCATATACCAATTGGCACAAGCTGTGAATTATTTGCACAATGAGATCGGAGTGGTACATAGGGACATAAAGCCTGAAAACCTTTTGTTTGTTCCCATCGACTACCAACCTCACACCGCAGAAGATTTTGAAAAATTGAAGCGTAAATCTGACGATGAATCCAAGAAGGACGAAGGCGTATTCATTCCTGGTGTTGGTGGTGGCACAATTGGTGTCGTAAAACTAGCTGATTTTGGTTTGCTGAAGGTTTTGTTCAACAATGAAACTATAACCCCTTGTGGTACTACTGGTTACACTGCTCCTGAAGTAGTGAGACATAATCTTTACTCTAAATCTGTTGATCTCTGGTCCGTTGGTTGTGTCATGTTTACATTGTTATGTGGATTCTCCCCTTTTTATGATCCAGACCATAATATATTGATGGAAAAAATTGCTAAGGGCAAGTTTACTTTTTTATCGCCTTGGTGGGATGAAATTTCAGAAGAAGCCAAGCACTTGATAGTGAATTTGTTGAATATTGATCCAATCAAAAGATATACGGTCACTGAGTTGTTGAATCACCCTTGGATAAAATCACTATACCCTAAACGGGCTACTATGAACATCTATTCAGAAACTAACACCAGCACATATCCACATAACGTTACACAACAACTAGTAAGAAACTTTAATAGGGATAGCTTGAACGATGACTATTTCAATCAGATGGCTAATACACAGAGGAATGCCCTCACTCCACGGAATGGTACTAAGATGAACCCGATCGTTAAGTGTATTGATTTCGATCAAGATAGTTCCTCGGATAGTTTGTGTCTGTTCAGCGATGACTCTTCAGATGAGAATGATGACGATGATGAAGATGAGAATGACGATAGCGAGGAGGAAGACGTAACTCCAATTCAACTGTGGTTACTTTCAAAGCCTACACTGCCAATACTTATAAGAAATAGAAATGCAAAATCTTCAAATAGGAGTCGCAAAAACAAGATGACCGAATTGCTTGATATGATGAAAGAGAACAGAGCTAAAAGCATTTACGAAGAAGACTTTGATTCTGATGGATCACACGGTAATTTGATCCGAAGGGAAGAGGAGAAGAAACACGAGATACTTGATAGATTGATTGATGCGCAGTTAGTGAAGGGTATGCAAAAGACAACCATCTTAACAACAGAAAACGCATCAAAGTATGAACCGAAAAAGGTCAAGTTTCAGGAGAACAAACCATCTGTTCATAAAGGGACTCATCATTTACCCAAAACACCAATACCAAGTCTCATCAAAGAGGTTTCACCAGATATTGATGAAGAAGAGAATTTGAACTTTAATTTTTACAAGTCGTTCAACTTGAATATGAGCAATTCCAAGATGATATTGAGAAGGAAATTGACTAAAGATAATATCAGCAGTGGGGACGAAAAGAACTTTAATAATCAGAACATGAAGATAAAATTTGAGGCAACATTCAAGCACGATGAATCAGAAATTGATTTAGACGACTCTCAACTGTTACATTTACCATTGACTCAAACCTCCCTCAACATAGGTTTAGATTACTCTCCATTAGCATCAGCAAACAAGAGTGATTCGTTCACGGTGTACTGAATTATTGAGGTTGCCGTTATGCCGTTCATTGAGCCAGCTTTCACATCCTATCAACTTCGCATATCCTGTATGACGAGTGGAACACCACAATCTGACAATCAACCATTGTCCACTAACAATTATATTTTCATCTAATTTTTGTTTGTTATCAACTATTTATTTATTCATTTATTTAATTTTTTTACTTTCGTTTTTATCGATTTTTCATGTTAATATATGGCTGGAGGTATTTCAACTATTTTGCAGGATGTGTCTCTTGCTCTTCTTTTTTTGTTTTACATTTTTGATTTTTCTGGAGTTCTAAAAGGTTCTTTTAATACATGTTGATTAAATACAAAATAGTATGCTTATTTAAAACAATACAAGGTAAATTCATATACTACTAAATCTGGAAGTCCTCATGACCGATTACGGACTTTTTTGCACGTGACATCAACCATTTTTTTCCCACAGTGCACTTTCCATATAACCAGGCTGACTTCAACATAACCACTTATAGGTCAAAGAGATGAAAATAATAACTGAAAATGTTGAGAAATATTAGAAGTTTGTCAGGCAAAAGATTTTTCAGTAATTCTTCAAGATTAAATAATACTTTGACTTTTGTTGAAGTTCATAATGAGGGCATTACCCCGGGATCTTTATCGTTGATTTCGGCTGCTCAACAAATTGGCAAACCAATAACAGCAGTGTTAGCGGGTTCTACCATACCAGAAAGTGCCATTTCCAGCTTGAAAAAGATATCCAATATCAGCAAAGTTGTGTTGGCCAAAGACCCGAAGTTTGACCACTCATTGGCAGAGAATTTGTCCCCATTATTCACAAAATTGTTGTCCAACAATGATTACACTCATTTCTTCGTTGCTGCATCAGCAGTTGGTAAAAGTGTTTTGCCTCGTGTCGGTGCTCTCTTAGATGTCCAACCTATCTCTGATATTATCAAGATTGAAAACGAAAACACATTTGTCAGACCAATATATGCTGGAAATGCGTTAGCAACTGTCAAAAGTAGTGATAAGATCATTTTGGCTTCAGTCAGAGCATCCGCCTTCCCCCAACAAGAGTTGAATGGTGAATCTAGTCCAGCAACTGAAGAAGCTAACAGTGCTGAAGCCAGAAGTGAGCAAATTGAATTTGTCAGTGAAGAGATTGTCAAGTCAGAAAGACCAGATCTTGGATCAGCTTTGAAAGTCGTTTCTGGGGGACGTGGTTTGAAATCAAAGGAACAATTTGATGAAATCATTTTACCTTTGGCTTCTAAATTGGGCGCAGGTATTGGGGCTTCAAGAGCTGCCGTTGATTCAGGATTCTGTGACAATTCCTTACAAGTTGGTCAAACTGGTAAGGTTGTTGCACCTGATTTGTATGTCGCAGTGGGTATCTCTGGTGCTATCCAACATCTAGCAGGTATGAAGGACTCTAAGGTCATCGTTGCTATCAACAAAGACGAAGAAGCTCCAATTTTCAACGTCGCTGATATTGGTTTGGTGGGTGACTTGTTCGAAGTGGTTCCGGACTTGACTAAGAAGTTATAGTCAACACGGTTTTCCTGTCCTTTCGAAATCGGATGGTGAAGGTACTAATTTCTCTGAACGAGGCTTATATATTGGGGACCGATATAATAATTACATAGTTTACTCATAATAGTTTGCCAGAAATTCTGTGCAATTGTATGAATTTGATTTTTTCAAGGGTATTTATTTTCAAATTAGTTATATAAGTCAGGAAAAAATCGAACGAAAATCGCGCCTCACTTTAAATTGATATAGACAAAGCTAGCAAATCTAAACTATTTCTGATCAAAAGTGCAACACAATTGAACAAATCCCAGTTTCTCTTATCCTTGCAACTTACAAATTCTTGCTATCTTCCCTTGAGAGAAATATCACGGCTAACGGGATCATCGAGCTTTGTATCAGGTTTTTCTATAACTAGCTGCACGTTCATAAAGTATTGATTGAGAATGGAACTTTCGAATGAAAGCACTAACTTATTGAACAAACTTCAAGCTTCGGCTAATCCAAGTGATAGTCAACCTTCAAATAATCTTGCTTCATCCTTTGCTAGAAAATATTCCCCAAAGGGTATCATTCAAAGAACTGTTTCACCCTTTAGAATTTTGTCAAGTACCACATATGCTGAGGATGATACCATGAATGATAAATCACAACTATGTACCTGCGAGTCTTGTAATTGCAGGTGCCATAATTCCAAGACCAAGAGAATTCATCAGGGCTCTATTTTGAGTGATAATGAAAGCAATTACGCCCCAACCATGGATTCAGAAAATTCCAACGCTGATTGTGTTGACGATTCCCAATTCCATTATTCAACTCCTACAAGTTCATCCGTTAGTTTTAAAGAGTTGTTACCTTACTATTTACCTTGCGTGTCATGGATCCCCTTTTATTGCTGGAGCTATTTTGTCGGCGATTTCATCAGTGGTCTTTCCTTGGTGTTCTTTCAGTTGCCTTTATCACTAAGCTATGCTTCGATAGCACACGTACCAGTTTTGTCAGGTTTGTTCAGTCTTGCAATATCCCCTTTGATTTATGGTATTTTTGGCTCGGTTCCTCAAATGATCGTTGGTCCCGAAGCTGCTATATCCTTGGTTGTTGGACAAGCTATCGAACCTTTTCTTTCTCACAATTCAGATATCAATCCAATTGATTTGGTTGTTGCAATAACGTCTGTTTCTGGCTTAACACTTTTCTGTTTTGGTATAGGTAGATTTGGGTACTTGGATAACGTTTTATCTAGCTCTTTGTTGAAGGGTTTCATATCCGCTGTTGGTGTTGTTATGGTCATTAACTCACTTGTCACAGAAATGGGATTGAGTATTGATCCTGCATCTCATGTTCACTCGCCAATAGACAAATTGAAGTTTCTCATTGATTCAAGAGCAAATTTGCATCAACTAACAAGTGTCATAAGTTTAGTTAGTTTCTTGACCTTGCTTTTGTTGAGAAATATCAAAAAACAGTTCAAAAATGCAAGTTATGAGAAGGTTGTTTTTTTGCCAGAAATCTTGATAGTGACCGTTATCAGTATAGTTTTATCCAAAGTCTTCAAATGGGACGAATCAGGAGTCCAAGTTGTTGGCGAGATTGATCCGGGTTCTCTCAAACTCACTGTACCATTTACCCCAAGATTATGGCCCTTAACTAAACAACTAACAGGCTCTGGTTTTCTCGCAGCTATGTTGGGATTTTTTGAGTCGACAACAGCCTCAAAATCTTTGGGATCAAGATATAACTTACCTATTTCGTCGAACAGGGAGTTGATAGCATTGGGAAGTATCAATTTAGTTGGTAGTGCATTTGGTGCATTACCAGCATTTGGTGGTTATGGTAGATCTAAGATCAATGCCATTTCTGCTAAAACTTGTGCATCTGGTATATTCATGGGTTTATTTACTTTGATCACCATCTATTCATTGTTAGACTATATTTATTATTTACCAAAATGTATATTAGCAGTAATTACATCCATCATTGGTATTTCCTTGTTGGATGAAGCCCCCTCAGATTTGTTGTTCCATTGGAGAGCTAGAGGCTGGAATGAGTTAATTACTTTTTTTGTTACAGTGATAGCTACTATTTTCTTCTCAGTGGAAGCTGGTATTGCTCTAGGTATTGGATATTCATTGATTAGAGTTATCAAGCATTCCGCATCTTCCAGAATTCAGATCTTAGGTAGGGTTCCCAACACAAACAGTTTCGTTAATGCTGACTACCCAGTGGACAATCTTGCTGGTGAGCATTTGACCGTCGTCAATTCTGAGTTGGAGGAAGTTGAAGGTTGCCTTATTGTTAAAATTCCTGAACCATTGACGTTCACAAATACTACAGATTTGAAAGCAAGGCTCAGAAGAGTTGAGTTGTATGGTTCCACCAATGTACATCCTGGCTTACCTAGAACAAGAAGTGAGTTGATGACAAGGTATGTCATTTTTGATCTTCATGGAATGACGGAATTAGATTCTTCAGCAGCTCAGATATTGAAAGAAATCTTGGAAAGCTATAGGGACAGAGGCATGAACGTTTTTTTTACGAGAGTCTCGACTCACACAGGTTTGATAGGTAGATTACAAAGAACAGGAATCACGGATTTCTTGAGGCGGAACTTGGAGGACATGCATCAACCTAGAAGTGACAGTGTTCCTTTCTTTAGAAGCGTTTCGGATGCTTTGAGAGTTGTGGACGACATTGAAATGCGCCATGTTTGATTTTTGCTTGTCAACAACTCACACTATTTTGGGAGGTATTTTTATATGAGACGATAAGTTTGGGCGAGGCATTAAGTGGTGTTTTTATTTAATTTATAGACTTTTAATTATTAGCAAGTGATACTGGTTAATAATATTATTTAATTTGATTTACACTATTTGTAATTTAGAAAACATTCGTGACAACACCAAGCATTTCCTTTTAAACAGCACAGAGCTCTACCACCAAAAAAGCTAGATAGACTGTTCAATATAAAAAAAATGCGATTTCTGTGGATCGAACACAGGACCTTCAGATCTTCAGTCTGACGCTCTCCCAACTGAGCTAAAACCGCCAATTATAGAACCCATGGCGGGAGTCGAACCCGCAATCTTTTGATTAGAAGTCAAACGCGTTAACCATTACGCTACACGGGC
>PPLN03000030.1:7500-77561 GCA_003707825.3 Cephaloascus fragrans
AGTTTTATTAATGTTTTCCTGTAAAATATAGGAGAGAAAGTGAATGTAAATAGTGACATAATTGTCTATTTTTATTCAGAGTGAACAAGGTTGTTCAATATGTTCTATATATTATTCAATTCGGTTCAATCTTTTGGTTATTGGGATGTGATGAGTTGTGTCTGTAGTAAAATAATTTTAAGTAGTTTGTATTTCAAGATCAAAGCGTTTTTTGTTATTGTTATTATATCAAGGTTCCAAGAATTATTTATATTTTCAATTTTATGCAACTTGTTTTGAATAACTGTTATCGGTATGAATTGATTGATTGATTTAGTACATAAATAAATGAACTATGTGAGACACATTTAAAAAGAACTTACAAATTCTCATGATTTTGTATGGTTTATTAATATCAGAAAAGGGTTTAGTTGTATTATTTTTTCAACCTTTTTGTTGTGGATCATAATATCGCTTTCGAAATACACTGATCTGAATAGCGTCATGTTTTTACAAAAACATAGTGGTTTTTGATATAGAGTCATTTTTAAACCAATTATGCATGATGAGCTTACACTTGAGTATAATTGAGTTGAATTTATTACTGAATTTATATTATTTGATGGAATTTGTTTGAAGTAGATAAGCAAATTTTTCTGTCAGGGAGATTGAAAACTTGAAGGGAAACGTGAATCAATTAAGTAGTGTATAAGTTGGCCCTCCCACTTTGTCTGACACAATTTATCGGCTACTCTTTCAAACCATTAATCGTTGCCAATATAGTTCTGCGATGTTCGTAATTTCTAAACTCACAAAGCCAGATTCCTTGCCAAGTACCAGTGGCCAATTTTCCATCTTTTATGGGAATAGTAAGACTACATCCGAGAAGTGACAGTTTGATATGACCCGGCATATCATCTGGACCTTCATCACTGTGAACATAGAAATCACCTTCAGGGACAATCCTGTTTAATGAACTAGTCATATCTTTTCTGACATCAGGATCCCAATTTTCATTCAATGTCAAAGCTGCTGACGTATGTTGAAGAAATAAATTGACTGTACCTATTTTATATGATTTTAGTTGTGGTAGTTGTTCTAGAACCTCTTGAGTGATCAAATAAGATCCCCTTGCTCTAGCAGGAAGTGTAAATTTCACTTGCTCCCAAGACATTATTATATAACTTTTCGAATCGACTGAAATAATTTTGCTTGTATTAAATATAGTTTTGACGTTGAAGATAGAGGTCGAATAAATCAATTTATACACATACTATGACTGAAATTTTCTTTGTCGGATTCAAGGTAAGCAATAGATAACTTAAACTTGCTATTGGCATTGAAACATCTTCAACGATATATAAACACTTATAGCTATGATGAACGCTATTGTCAGGTCGCTTGATTCATCCAACCCACTATTTAAGACTCTAAAATTTTGATACTTGACATGCGAAACAATCTCGTATATATCCGAATTATCTGATTACTCCTGAGAACAATAAAAAAAATACGAAAACTCTTCAAAAAAAGCTTCATACACTGAACCCCAAAATCAATCATTTGTGATCAAATCAACATGCCATTGAAATCATATACTTTGGAATTACCTACCATAAAAGCTCAAAGAATAACTCCAGAGAATTTCCAAAAATTTGGTGCTTTGATATCTCCCTCAGATCAAATATCGACGATTGCACAATCAGCTGCGAATCAAGGAACAGCCATAAAATTACATAAAGTATCACCTATAATCAATAAATATGAAAACTGTGATAGCAAAGTTCCAAGTAGTGCAAACTGGAATATCTTCCGCTGTAAAGTTCCAAATCATTTGATTTCAGCGGAAAATCAATATACAGCTAAAGTTTTGGAAAGACATCCCTTTTCAACCCAAACATTTCTTCCTTTAGGTGTAGAGGAGAAGGAAGTATACTTGGTTATTGTTGCGTTAGATGATCCAACAACGGATGAAAACTTACCTGATTTATCGTCAATTTCAGCATTTTTATGTGATGGTAGTCAAGCTGTGACTTATGGGTTAGGTGTTTGGCATGCTCCCATGATTGTGTTGAAAAAATCTGTTGATTTTGCAGTTTTGGTACATGAAAATGGTGTTCCCACAGAAGACTGTGAGGAATGCTATTTTGATCCTGGTTTCACAATTCAGTATTGAGATAATTGTTTCCACGCTACATAATAATTAGCAGTGTATTTTCTACATATAGAAATTAGCATATCAATTACAAATAATTCATTAATTCGTTAATAACGTTTTGAGCATACTCCTTCTTTTTCTCTTCTGGTAACTTTGAAGTTTCAGCTTTAGCTAAACTCAACTTGTTCAATATACTCTCAATGTCAAGTTCCTCATTATTGAGTAAACCAACTTGCATACCGTCGGTATCTTCCGATTCTTTAGTAGCCATTTTTTCGTAGTTGATATCAGTCCAGTCATTTGTCTCTAGAATCTCGATAAATCTATCCTGGCCTATTTTATCTTTGTACTCATTCATTCCTTTTTCATTGAAGTTAATAAACTCAATACCATAACTAATGAAGAAATCTTCAATTTCGAATAACCTGTCTCCTTCAATCATGAGATCTTCCTTTCTTTTGAACCCTATGGCCAATGTAATGCCCTTCCACTGACCAAATTCATCATCACCGGTATCATTCACATAAGCTTCAGATTTCATGAAATCAATCAAATCGCTCATCTTTTCTGAGCAGTACTTGATATATTCAGTATCGTCCCTCAAATTGAAACAGAAAATAAGGCCACTTAAACATTTGCGAACCTCCAAAACTTCATCTTCTCTGAACTCTTCACACCAACGGTTAAACAGATTCTTCTTTACTTCTAATACAGTTTTATTATAGCAATCTTGCGAGTCTTTATTATCGCAACTTAGTAATGCTGTTCTCTCCATGGTCTCATCGACCCATATTCCTAAATCTATCGAGAAGTATTTGTTCTTGACATTAACAGTGTGTGATATCCCAGAATGCGTATCCTCAGGTATGAAGTCAGGCAAGGTTCCAAATGATTGCTCAAGTATACTCAACTTTCCTGATTGAGGTGCACCAAAAAATAGAATTTGATTTTTTTGCATTTGATCACCCTTTCTATCAAAATTGTTCTTTTGATATATCTATTTATATCAATCAGCACAATAAAATAACACGGAAATTTTTGAGGGATGCTTTCCAGCAGTATGAGGCAAAATTATTAGCGGATAAGCAAGATTAGTATCACATACACTGTTTTTCAAACACAACCTCGAAAAATCGAGTTTCCTAAATTTAGACAAGAGATTTGAAGTCGCAAAGTGTAACTAAATAGTAGAAGAATTGATGAGCTTCGAACAATAACTGATGAATATTGCCATCGTCTTTTCGAGTGATCCTCTTAAATCCCTGTGATTCAAACGTTGACGTTCTCTTAGTTTGGCTTTTTCATTTGACCCAATAATGCTTAGATCATGGTGAAATCGAAGAGTTCATAAATCGATTTTTATTTATTTGTAAAAATTAACGCCAAACGAACCAATATTTGTTATATTTTAAGCATTACCAACACGATTACAACAATTTGCTATATCAAAACGAAATGGAGATAGAGGGAGAAGAGATAAACACCACACACCTAGAGCAACTTCTTATCCACAATGATGATATCTTTCAAACATCCTTGAATTCAGAAGATTACCTCGAGAGTTTAGCGCCTATTATTAAAGACTCAATCAAACAGTCTAGTTTGTCTCAATTGATAGCCAAATTGAATTTGATTGTGGTTGAAAAGGATGAAGAGTTGAACAAGCTCTCTGAAATATCAACAAATGATATTATCGCATCAATAGACTCTGTTGAATTGATTGATTCGAACTCTCAAAACATCAGGAGTGAATTCATGAATATTGTCAACAATTTGGATAAAACAGGTTTTGAGTTGACAATATTGAAGAAGAATTTTGTGAAATTCAAAAACGTTTCTGATAAAATCAACGATACATCAACCACACTCAATCTTTGTTTACAAGTTTTGGAATTGACTAACAAAGTGCATGAATTGATCAAAGATAAAAAGTATTTTAATGCCTTGAAAAACTTGGACGACCTAACTAACGTTCATTTACATAATGTTGAGCAATTCTCGTTCAGTAAAAAGATATTAGATTCAATACCTACTCTTAGAAAAATGATCAAAGAAGATTCATTTGAAAATGTCACAAAATGGTTATCAATTTTAGAAAAAAAGTTATTTCAGATCGGTGACTCCTTGTTTGAGAATATTGAGACAATATTGAGTGATTGGAATGCAAAGAAAGGAGATTTGAATTTATCCAATATAAAAATGAACTCCCCTATTGAATTGTCCTTGAGGGATCCGAAGCTAGAATTGGATATCTTGAACGATGAATCATTGCAAGTTGATTTATCGACTATATATGATTGCATTTTGGTATACCAAACAATAAACGAGGAAGAATTACTCAGGGTGATGTATCAAAAGGAATGGCTAAAAAAGAGAGATAGAATAACATATCCATTGACTAACAACACCAACTCAAACTCAAAAATTCAATTCAACTTCAGCACATTGAATGAGTACTTACATAAAATAGCCGGCTTTTTCATTATGGATAAACTAATAAATTTCAATACACAGTTCAAGTTGAGAACCGATTTGAATTCTGATGATTTATGGGACTCGTTAGTCTCGAAAATGGTACCAATTTTGTCAAACTTTGTTAAAGAAAATCATGACTTATCTGACTTAGAAAACTTGAAAAAGATACTAGGAAACTTCATTCATATCATGATAAACTACAATTACAAGGTTGATAATTTATATACAATCATGGTCGTCATATTTGAGCAATATTGTGATTTGTTATATGGTGAATTCGATCTCGAGTTCAAGGAATCGATTACCAAAGATGATTCAATGCCCATTGTTTTAGATAATTCAGCTGAATATGATAAATTAATTGAATATTGTTGGTATAAACCTTCTGAAGCTGAATTTGCCAAAAAATTTCCTAAGTCAGTACCATTCAGTTCAATTTATTTAGATTATTGTTTTCAAATAAGAAGTTTCATAAATAAATTATTGGTCTTCATAAATGATTATTATTCAATTGAGCTAAATCAACTAAACAAAATAACAATTGATAAAATTGATAAAATATTAAACGAGATTGTTTGTAATACAATTTTGTCGTCAATCGATTCAAGCAACAGGGAACAAATATCACAAATTTTCATAAATTTAGAATACTTCATAAACTCATCAGTAGAATTGGGTAAATTTCTTACAAACTTGAAAATATCTGCCAACACTTCACCAAAAAAGATCACACTCAATTCAGTTGAGTCATTCAAAAGGTTGAAAAAGAATTCGGAGGATACATTATTCAAAATGGTTAACAGTAAGATTTCAGATTTACTTGAATTAGCAGATTACGATTGGCTGACGGATACCAGAAACAAAGATCCCACTTTCTTTGCTAAGGATATTGGCCAATATCTTGAGTCAATGTTTTTGTCCACTTTCGCTAAATTGCCTCACAGTGTTAAAACTTCGTTATTGTTAAGAGCATTCGACACACTAACACAAAACTTTTACTGGATCTTGAAAGATTGCCATTCCTTAACTAAAATAGCTTGCGAGAATTTCAATCTTGACATGATATACATACGAGATGTTGTTGATCACTTGAATTCGGACCTGTCTTTAGACATTGATAGAACTCCTAAAGATGGTGTTTCATTTCGATATTTCCAACAGTTGGTTAACCTATTATCACACGGTGACATAGAAGATTACAAGAATATTGAAAAAAGAACTAAGAGTTATTTCGCCATTCCAGAAACTGATGCTCTCAGTTGGCTTTCTAAGATTGTCACTGATCTGGACGCTGCTATTCCAACACCACCGACAAAAACCTCCAGATTTGGTAACTTCTCATTCAGAAGGGACTTTTCTTCTTGATGTTATGATTTTTCAACTAGTTTGATCAAATGAACAATTTATGGATTAACTACAAATAATCAAATCTGATCGTAATAAATAAATAAACAAACATATAGTATAACTCTAAAGCTTAAATGTCTATCATTTTCCTTTCCAGAACCACGATAAAAAGCCTCTTCTTTTTGGCACTTCGATGATTTGCTCATGCTTTTCTTGCACCAAATTTTGAATTTCGGTCTCAAGCTCTTTGATTTCATCTATAAAGAGTTAGTACGTAAAATGCCTTGAGGTTTTGAATTACATAAACTTACGTATTAACTCATCTTCCTTCTCTTCTGTTTCCAAATACCACCAAGCTAAATGGCATGATAAGTATACGAATGAGCCTATCAAAAGTACATTCAACAATGGGTATTTAAATTGTGATATCTTTGGTTTAGGCTATCGTTGTTAGTTCAATATTTCCTGCTTATACAATCATAAAAATATCAATCTTACCTTTTCAACCTCTTCAGGAAAATGTATTTTAGGGGTTTCTTTTGTGACACTAGATGTTTGAGTAGTAATGTTTCCTTGGAAAGAGACGGATTTTTGTGATTTTTTTTTCGAGTTGACTAAAGAGTAATGGAAATTTCTCTTCAATATTTGGGTCTGATTCTTCTTCAATAGTTTCAACATATTTGATAGTGTGTATGCTTTATTTCCGTTGAAAGTGAAAGTTGTTAAAAATAGATAAAATGTAATTGAAATGGATTTGATTTGATTAGGTAGTTCTCGAGGTCGTTATCAAATTCATTAAATTTTATTAATTTTGAGACAACATCGTGTTGACTACATAACGACAACAAGAACAAAACAAAACAATACAAGTTAAACAAATCAAATGAGCTACATAGAGGAAGCGATCGTTAATCCAACTGTGATCAGGGCAGTAAATACATCAGTTCATCCTCAAGGATTTCCTGATTCTAAAAAATTTAAAACGAAAACAGCAAGCCCTTCGACAAATACTAAGAAACAGGATTTAGATCTATTGAAAGTCAAGAAAGCATGGGAAATGGCGTTTGATCCAGCTAAAAGCATTCCCATGAATTTGTTCATGAGTTATATGACTGGTAACTCCCTTCAGATCATTCCAATTATGATGACTGCAATGCTTTTTTTGAATCCCTTGAAATCCATCTTTTCAGTCAATAATAAATTTTCGGGATTGGTGACCAAGAAAAACAGCAGTGAGATTCAAACTTGTAAAATAGTTTTCGTCTTGTGTGAAATTTTAGGAATGGGTATAGGTGTTTGGAAATTGAATAATATGGGATTGATACCTAATAGTAGAAGTGATTGGTTAGCATGGGAATCACCTTTACATGTATGTATTTAATCCTTTCATCTCTCCCCGTCTGTTTACTACAAACACTTACTAATTATTACAGGTTGAAGATATCGCGGTTTTGTTTTAGTTAATGGTAATACATTTATTTCGGTACAGATGCGTAGATTTCTAAGTTTCATCTTGTGTATCTTGTTGCTTTGCGCCTTTTACCTCCTCACTGATTTCAACTTGTTCAACATCCTCTTTCGGCTTTTGATGAGCTGCCTCTTTAGCAACCACCCCCTTTACTCTTGAGAGGTCTTCACCTTCATTTTCGTCAGATTGGATAGCTTTTTCATAGATCTGCTGTAAATTGAATTTCTGGTATTTCTCATAATTATTAACAACACTCATACCTACGTTCGATTTGAAACATTCCACTATAATTAACTTTTCAAAATTTTTCAAATCCACTTTATGACCGTGATTTCTTCCTACGGTTTCCGCGACTGCATTTATTATATCACCTTTTGGTATTTGATTAAAGTTTCTTCTGTTAACTTGGATAGCAAAAGTATGAGGTTTTTGTTCGGAATCTTTATGGAAATGTGGTTTCAAAACTTTCAAGCTAAGCTTTTTTATCTCCTCGATAGTGGGAGAGCATGAAAATTGTATTGGTGATAATCTTTGCGTATATCTAGTCGATTTGATTTTGGATTCATGAGCTTCTTGACAGATCTTTTCTACAAATTCTTCTGGATTTATGGGTCTCTTGGTCTTTATGAAAACAACACATTCACAGCCCAACTCAATCGGCTGAAGCAATCCACTTTTGCTGTCTTTCAGATCCTGTAACTCTTTCAACTCTTTCTTTATTTGATCTTCGACAGACAATTCTTCATCATTTGCATCGTCCAAATCTCCAACAGACTCTAAATCATAATACTCTTCGACTTTCTGTAAGGAGAGTTAGTATCATTCTGTGGCGTACCGAAGACAGTTTACTCACTTCTTGGAACAAGTTTAGTAACTCTTTTCTAGCGTTCTGCTCTCTACCTTTATTACAGGTGGCATATATACCGCTGGTGGCAGGTTCAACTATCCCATTGAACTTGAACTTTTTTTTTCCCCCTTTGGAGTCACCTTTACTTCTTTTGGTCATGTTGTGAAGCTTCAGACGCTGCGATTTCAATTTTTGATAAAAATTTCTTGATCAGCAGAATTATTTCAAAAATATTTTCATTTAAAGGGTTCCCGAAGAGGCAATGAACGGAAAATAATTCTTCAATAAAAGTTCTAAACAACCAGAAGAAACTTTGCCAAGTACGTCAAACCATACTCTCACTGAACTTTCGTATATTCCAAACCACCTTATATCAGATTCTCTCACCTCTTATGCGATTGTTTCAAGTCAGTTCAGAGGGAGGAAAAAACAACACTATGTTAGTTAGAAGCGATGTTCCGCTTATCAGAAAGTCATTTGTGATTGAATTCAACTTGAAGAAGTTAATCATTAAAACTCCTTTATAGGTAGATCATTTTGAGTGAAAAAGAATGAGCAGATACTTATTTCTCTCATTAGTGACACTTGTATTGGTACGCATCTATATTAAAGAGAGGCAAATATCTCTTTATTCCATCCTGTTCACGAAAAACAAATATATAATACCTCAATTGCAACAACTAACTTACTGATATAGAATAATGTTCCTCCAATAGTATGGCTACTTATAGATTTTGTCATAGACATATTCAGATTCTGGATCTTCAAGCTGATTTTTTTCCCATTCAGACGTTCACCCATACGAGCGCTCAAGAACGAATTACAGTCCATATCGAAATATAACGACTGGAGAGCAAATGTGTTAAAGATAGACAAATTGAGTGGGAGTGACATATGGAGACAGAAGTTCAATAGCAAGAAATATGATTTTTTGTTGATCAGTGAAAGGTTGAAAATGCTTCGTGAAGCAAGGTGCAATGGGGATACTCAAGCCATAATGAGTTTTTGTCGCTCTGGTCTTATCAGAAATTTTGGCGGTATTGCACATCGAGACTTATTCAATAGATCGTATGCTGGTACCAAAATATTGATCGAGGATTATGTTCAAGAAGTTTTAGATTGTCTCAATTACCTAAATGAGGTCGATGTGAACAAGTCTCTAGTCTTTTCCAATCAACTCAAGCTAGATTTTTTCCACGACGCTAGACAATCTTTTGGATGTACTGCTTTGATACTACAGGGTGGATCTTTATTTGGTTTGTGTCATTTAGGTGTTGTGAAGGCATTGTATTTCAAAGGGCTTCTTCCCAGAATAATAAGTGGTAATGCCGTAGGTTCTGCTGTTGGTTCTTTAGTGTGTACTTTACCCGACGAGGAATTGATACCTATATTGCTATCAATCACTGACTTTTTGGGAGACATTGATAGGTTGAACAATGATATAGATGAAAGATATGGTAGTGTGATTGAAAATGTAATCAAAAAGGGTTATTCTCAGGACATTTTGATATTTATGAAATTTGTGAGGGATACAATAGGGGATACTACTTTCGAGGAAGCTTTTCTTAAAACATCAAGAATACTAAACATTGTTGTTCATCCAAATAACTCTGCTGTTCCTAACTTACTCAATTATGTCACGACTCCAAACGTGATAATTTGGACTGCAATATATGCCTCTACTGGAAGCGGCGTCCTTTCGGACAATATTTCATTGTACGTCAAGGATTTGAATAATGAAATAGTACCACGTAATCCTGATTTAGATATTACCTACGCAACTCCACAAGAAGCAAATATCAATTCAGATCTTACTATAGAAAGTCCGTATACAAGATTAACAGAATTATTTAATGTTAATCATTTTGTTGTTTCATTAGCTAGACCATACTTAGCTCCATTAATAGTCAATGATGTAACTCATAGTAACAGCTGGAAACCAAAAAGGATAATAAGAAATTTACTTGCTTTAGAACTTCAACATCGGGTCGAAATTCTCAATAAGTTTGGATTACTCTCAAGACATATAAAAAGCCTCGCAGTCGATGAAAAGACTCCCAGAACGTCTCGTGAGATCACCATTGTTCCAGAACTACGATACTTATTGCGAGATTTTGGCAGAGTTTTTGATGTTCATAGATCCTTTGAAAATATTCCCTATTGGGTTTTGGTTGGCGAAAAATCGGTTTGGTCCCTATTCCCCTTGTTGTGGACTCGCTGCGCTATTGAATTTGCCTTGGACGATTTGTATGATGCACACAAAAAGAGCAAGACTTCTACTGGAGAACACTAAAACTAGGGTTCAGTTTCGATTTCCGTGTATCAAGGGGAATGGCCGTAATTTAGACATAACTTGGGGTCTATCAATCGCCATCGCTCCCTGACGAAGCATTTTCGCTCAAACCCAATTGCCAGAACTAAATCACCAGACCAAGACAAGCAATGCATGGAACAAATTTATTGTTTGGGGTACCAAGATGATGCGAGGTTTCACTTTTCAGACCAAGTTTCAGGGACTTGATGGATTAACTCTTCAACAACCTAAATGTTAATTTTATTACTCTAAAATTTTCGTTAGGCCTACTAATCTAAATCACATAACTAAGAAGTTTGTGTAGCTGCAACAAACACTATCGGATTGTTGCGAAAGTATATTTTTCAGAACACTTCTTTATTTACATTTGTACGAAAAAGGTGAAATATATCAGTGATCTTTGCTGGAGATGACATAATTTGGAGCATAAATGCTTTACCCGGCCTATTATATGTATATACTCTCATCATAATTTCAATCATGTTGTGCATTTGTTTGAAGATCATCGAAGTTTTTATGTTAAACGGAAAAGAACTACTCCAAATCTTTCGGAGAGTGGATTGACTTTAAGCTAGAGGAGAAATGAGCATTCACCCTTCTTCGAGAAGACCTCCTGGACCACCACCAGGATGGGATTATACGAACCAAACACATCATTCGTACCAAGGCCACTCTGGTGAACCTCCGTATCCTGTTTACAATTCAGAATTGAACCAACAAGCTAGAAAATATGCTTTTCCAAGAATTAGTGTTCCTGCTGCTACGCCTATAGCCCACGACAATTCGTTCCCTACTCGAGTGCATTTCAGATCTCAACGTAATCCGCAAGAATACGTCCAGGAAGCTCATGTTCCATCTCAACTAACCTATAGTTCCTACGGTGACCCGTACCACCAGGAAGCTGATTACTACAAGGGACTTTCACGTACACAGTCACATCCACACGAGTCTCGGTCCAAGAGAGACATTCACCCATCAAAGAGAGTTTCATCGCACCACTATCACAAGACTCCGTCGAAAGTGACACATTTACACCCTTCAGATAATGGTCGTCATATAGACTATCGCCCACAAGCAACTCCTCAAATCTACCTCCAGCCACCAGCAACAATAGAAAATCACCAGCACAGACGACCACTTCAGCCTCCACATCTGGCAATGGCTTCTAAAGTATCTCATCATCGTCAGACACAACCACCATATGAAAAACCCATTCATCCTCCGAGCTACCGTCTTAATTTTAGCCATGACCCGAAATTGAGTTATCAATATTCGAATTGTACTGGTAGGAGGAAGGCAGTGTTGATTGGAATCAACTATATCGGTACCAAGTATCGTTTGAAAGGGTGTATCAATGATGTCAGAAATATGGCCAGATTTTTAAACAAAAACTACGGGTATCAGTACGAAAATATGGTTATTTTGACAGATGACCAACAGCAGCCTGCAAGAATGCCAACTAGGGCTAATATAATTAGAGCTATGCAATGGTTGGTAAGAGACGCACATCCTAACGATTCTTTGTTTTTACACTATTCTGGTCATGGAGGTAGAACTAAGGATTTGGACGGCGATGAAGCTAGCGGTTTTGATGATATTATATATCCATTAGATTTCAAAACAAGTGGTTTCATTCTCGACGATGATATGCATGCAATTATGGTACACCCTCTTGTAGCTGGTGTTAGGTTGACTGTTTTATTTGATTCCTGTCATTCAGGAACTGCATTAGACTTGCCTTTTGTTTACTCAACTAAAGGTGCCATCAAAGAACCAAGCGTTGCTAAAGATGCAACTAGTGGAGTCTTAAAAAACTATAAGACAGGTAATGTGACGGGTGCATTTAAAACCTTGGAAGGATTGTTTAGTGCCGCCAAATCACAAACATACAACCGGAAAGATGTCATCAATAGAAAGTTCTCGCCAGCTGACATTATTTCAATTTCTGGATGTAAAGACTCACAAACATCAGCGGATGCCAATGAAAATGGTATCGCAACAGGTGCTATGAGTTGGAGTTTCATTTCAATTTTGCATAAAAATCCTGAACAAACATACTTGTCACTTTTGAAAAATATGAGGGCCAAACTAGCTCCCAAATATACGCAAAAACCACAAATGAGTTCTTCTCATCCAATAGATATGAACTTGAAATTTTTGCTTTGAACTCTAACGCGAATTTCTTTATTTTTCTTTCAATTCCAAGATGTGGTGTCATTATTAACATTGTTTTATTATGTGATCATTATTAATATTGTTGTTTCAAAAGTAAAATAGTAATGTATTACTATCACTTGCTGATCTAAAACCTTTTGCCATCTCATTTGATAAGTGTGTTTGGTATTCCATTTTTTTCATTTCCGCTGTCATTATAGTGTTGTTTAGTTTTTTGACTTGGTACTACCAAGTCTACCAAAGTTGTTGTTCGTTTAATTCGTCTAGATTAGCTCTCTTATTGTGAGTGTTAAAGAATCTTAAGTTTTTCTGCTTCAAATCGTTTGATAACTATTGAGAAATTAACTTAGGATTTTATCTTTTTTGTTGTAAGTTTGCATTCGAATAGTCACTTGTTGGACCATTCAATCTCGGACTGTAGATGTCTGTATTGGAGTTAAATCGATCTAAGAGCCTAAATACTCTTATATTACCTTCACGCACTTCTTGAAATCAACTAGATATCATCTTCGAGAATGAGTTTTGCTCGATTATGATCATCCCCAATCACTTCACGTAAGTCTCCCTCAAAATAATTATAGGAGCCAACAGCAATTACTTTCTTATCAACCAGCTCATCTATCTGTACACCCTCTTTTGTAATCTCATCCCTATTGAAATTGATAATCGATTAGTAAGTTTTTTTTTTTATACATCATTTTCAAGAAAGATGTGGATATCATCTTAATCTACGCTTTTTGTAAAGATTCAGTTATTTGACAACATGTCTTTCAGAAAAAGAGGTGAAGTTATTGGTGGAAATCCTGTTCCTAACAGACTACAGGCGGCACCTCATCCAAGAGGTGTACAAAATACTCCAGGACTGTTCTCGCTGCCTTCCATTGGAGAACCGATCGGTAGAGGTGCACCTCAATCACAGAATCAGGTCAAACAGGTTGCTCAGCCAAGTCATCCTGGTGTCAGGCCATCTACAGTGACATCACAGCCCACAACTTCTACTGGGAGCTCTGATTTAGACAAAATTCTATTGCATCTGGGTTTGCCTTTGGGAACTTTATTACTAGTAGAGGAAAGTGGTACAACTGACTTTGGCTCCGTTTTGTTAAGAGTGTTTGTTTCGCAAGGGATTATTCAAAACAGAATTGATATCAAAGTTCCCAATACGCACTCGATAATCATTGGTCATACTGCTAGTTGGGGAAAGGAATTACCTGGATTATACAAAGGAAGTACCAAAGACATAAAACATGCTAAGATATTAGCTAATGAATCCAAAATCAGTGTTTCGAATCTCACAGATTCAAACAATACCAAGGGAGGAAGGGACTTGAAGATTGCTTGGAGATATGGGTTGAAAGATAAAAAAAACTTTGACTCAGAGACTCAAGTATCTGAAAATTATCCTCATTATAACAACCAATTTGATATAACATCTCGTATCGTACCATCAGCTAGTAATCAAGAAATTACCTTCATCCCCATTACATCAAACACATTGAAGCCAATAATCAAACAAATCGATTCAATCATTAAATATCAGTTGAAGCAAAATGGCAGTAAGGTCATTAGACTTGTCATTCCAAATTTGTTGAGTCCCTCAATATACCCACCTGTATTATCAGCTCCTACAGAGTTAATACCTTTTTTCCATAATTTGAGATCCCTTTCAAGACAGTATTCGAACAACTTGGTTATAATTTCTTCTCTTTCATTAGATTTATACCCTAGGGAAACTGCCACAATTAGCATGCTAGAAAGTCTCAATGATGGAGTCGTCAATTTGCAACCTTTCAATCAAGAAATGACAATTTTCTTGGAAAAGGCTTACAAAAATGAACCAACTAAAGTTCAGCATGGGCTTGTCAATATTTATAAGATACCAATATTGAGTGAAAGGGGATCCATGTTGATCAGAATTAACGAGTTTGCGTTCAAAAATGGCAAGAAGAAATTTGAAATTGAAGAATGGGGTATTCCTGTTGAAGACGATGCGGAGGAGGAGAAGCAAACAACACAAAACATCGATTTCTAATGAACGCTTTCAACTAATGTAATGATGAATGATGATTTTTGTAAGACTGTTCCATATCGAAAATGCCATTTCTTTCAATAACTTAACGAATAGTTAATGAGACCGTAGAATGTCCATTGTAAATAAACATAAATATTTTTTACGCAAACCAATTTAATCTAGTTGTTCGCGAAACATCACAGAAAAAAAAATATGTTATCTCTAGTACAATATCTAGTACAATATCTAGTACAAAGAGTAATATCGCTAAACTTCATATTTGCTGAAACATTTGAAGGAGAATTTGCTAAAATATGAAAATAGAGTTGCTACCTGATGATATTTGGATTTGCATAGCGTCTAATTTATCAGTACCTGATTTGTTCAATCTTCGTTTAGTGAGCAAATCAATCGGCTCGATAATAAACTCAAGAAGAGTATGGTCTCATTTGTGCTATACTAATTGGCTTCAATACGAAATAGATGCTCCAACAATAAACGATTACCAGGAGTACTTTTTTGATAGATATAGAGTTGATAACCAAATAACGCTGTTGCTAACAAAAATTTGCAGCTCAAAAGATTCTAAGATTCAAGACCAATTGATAAAGCAATTGCTAACATTTCACTCTACGGCTAAACCACTTCTCATAAGAATTTCAAGTAAAGTTCAGTATAAAAACTTGAGATTGAATTATTATTCTCGGAATTTGTTGAATGCCGTGAGGTTCAAGGTGGGACTAGATTACATACACAGTATATTGAAAAACTGCAGAATAACAGATTATGAAGATTTCTTTTTTAAGTTGAGTCATTTGGATAGGTCTTTTGATAAATTGTTGCCGTCCAGAAGTGAAATTTTGAGGAAAACCATCAAAGACTACAAGGAGTATGAGGTATTGAACAATATACCAAATAACACAACCAAGATTTTGAAATTATATTCAATCTTCAGATCATCGGTAAACTCGAATCCGTATACAGCTAGAAATTCATCCTATTTCACAGAAGACTTCTTTATTCTCAGGGTATATAATGGTGAGATCACGGGTCATCCATACTTGTTGTATGCGATATTGAACAAGTTATCAAATAAATTGAAGATCAAAAATACCATAACACGAAACGCATTAGTCATCGAAGACGACACATACCCAAATGGTAAATCGTTTTTGGTTATTGATGGCACAGTCAAAGTCTACACTGAGATTCAGGTAAATAAACTACTCTCTAGTATGAATCTTCAATTTGGGCAACGCTCCAGCTTTTTCAGTGAAGTCACAACTCATGATTTGATTGCGTTTTGGTTGGATATACAGAGGTACAAGTCAGTTAAAACCTTGTCCTACAACAATGTCAAACTATTTCCGAAACTGCAGTATGGGGTTGATCCTGTAGAAATTTTTTTTATACTGATAATTTTCAAGTGTTTTCAATTCAAGTTTAGAGAAAACAACACTGAAATTATCAATGATAGCTTTTTGAAATTTATGAATGAATCTCAATTGAAGCAAAATTTGAAACTTAACAATTTTTTTTTGAACTATTTCATTCAGGATTATTTTCCTCACTTAAAAGTGGAAGATGTTCACCAAGAGTTGATGAACTACAAAGGAATTTTAGAAGCTTTCAATATTAGTTATTCTCCGTTATCTGCATGCATGGATATAAAGCAAAACAAATATGAAGTGGGTGATTTGATATACAATGAAAGATTGGGGAACTATTCTGTAATTTTGGGAATTAAACAACATCAAGTTTTGAGAATAGACAATCTGCAAACTCCCCAAGACGAAATCTACTACAACTGTTTGACTTTGAAGAAAAGTTTCGAAATTTACAATGAGGAGCAAATCACAAAGTTATCCTTCAACTCCGATAACATCACCTTGTTCAAGAAATTGATTTGGAACTTTGGGCGATACGATGACCTAATTGGCTTTTTTTTTGATGGGGTTGATTTTGACAACTTCAGATTCATCCCAAGAGAAGAATTACAAGAATTATTCAATCCAACTGAAGTTTCTTTGTCTTAATGAGCTACGAATAATGTTTACGAATGTATTTTTACTGTCATGAAATTTTGTCGCTTTAATCACTGTAAAAACAACATCTATTGTATATCAATTCTTTCTGCTGATATCCGAAGGCGTATCTTCCTCTTTTGGTGGTATATACAGTTCTCCGAAAACCTTCATCCTTTTATTCCACCAATTCTTGTGACCATTGTGAGAGATATCTTCCATCATGGTAGTACCAATGTCATCGTCTGCCTCAACCGGTTTTTGTAAGTTGACCTTGAGGTCTCCCAGTTTCCTATCGGCTTCAATTTTGTATTTCCCACCTAAAATTAAATCTTTGGCAACCAATTCACGTGTTCTACCTAGTGATTCAATATCAGCGACCCTATCACATGTATCTTCCAATAACTCATCAAACCCTGGTTGTGTTGCAATTTCGTGAAAAGCCCTCATCATTGGAACAGAATCGGCCCTTACTTTTGAGAACGAATCTATAGTGAAGATATTTAAATTATCTAAAGTTTGTATGTAATCATTTCTGGTCATAATTTGCCTTGCCCTCCAAAGAGGTAACTCAGGAATATGGTGGTCCTGGTCTAATTGATCTGTCAAACTAAGTTTGCTCAACCTTTCTCTATCGATTCTGACAAACTCTCTCATCAACAACATGGCAGCCGATGAAAATTTTCCACTCTCCATTACATCGTCATCCATTTCTTCACCCAATAAGCCACACTGGTTCAATAACCAGGTCTTTTCACGGTCGATCACTTCATTTGCGGCAGTGATGATATCTTTATGCTTCGCAACTTGACTCAAATGCTGTGGCCTACCACCTATTAAATCATAAACTTTATTGCACAACTCATCATCTATGACTTCATCAAAATATCTTTTTCTTGACGATTTCAAAGCCTTTATGGACTCAACTCTATCAAAATCTCTAACATTGACAACTTCTAGTCTTGTTCCCAATTTTTTTAGTCTTTCGTATAACCAGTAGTCATCGCTATTAAAAATCATCGTCACTAATCCAGATGCACTCAATAATTCGGCTTTTTGTTGTAGAAGTTCAACTAAATTTCTACCTTCCTCATCATCACGTATTAAATGAGCGTTATTGATAACAAGAACTAAAGGTCTTTTTGTTTTCTTTATCCTTTCAATAGCAGTTTCCTCTAATTTTGTAAAAGCTCTTTCGATATCAAGAAGGGCCGTTGTATCCCTTGGGCCACGCATGGAAAATAAAGACCCAATATAATCTTCGTGGTATTCGAATTTCATAGCTCTACCCAATCTAATTCTGAATATCTCAGGATCAGCATGGGCATCAAATATGGCACAGTTGAATCCGTCGATATTTTTCATTGACTCTAATATAATCGATGTTTTCCCTGTTCCTTTTTCCCCAATAACCAAAAAGTATCTGCCAACAATTTTCCCGCTTACGATTTCATCCATCAATGCTTGTTGAGGTCTTTCAACCCAATCTTCTGAGCTTTTGTTTGTGCGCTGATGCATTTTTATTTGAAAAGCAGGGTCCCCTTTATCGAAAGCTTCATCAATTTTATCAAGAACGTGGTCTCTGTAAACTTTATGGTATAATAAACCAGCAAAGCCCAAAATTGCAATTGAAGAAAACGTGATAGCCATAGTTTCAAAACACTTGAGTATAAACTTTCCTAGTTTGAATAGAGCCTCTGAAAATGCTGATTTGGGTTTTTCAACCTCTTCATCCTCTTCTAGTTCCTCCTCCTCCTTTTTATGTTTTTGCTCCTCTGCCTTTCTTTTCTCAACCTCTTCAGGATTAACATCTTCTTTTTTATTGGTATCATCCGTTGGGAAAATGCCTTTGCTGCCATCATCTCCATTTCCATTCCCCCCAGAACCGGACGCACCAGCAGCACCAGCAGCACCAGCAGCACCAGCAGCACCAGCAGCACCAGCAGAGTTAGTAGATCCAGTAATACCTAAACCACTTAAATTACCCTTTAACTTGGGTGTGTTGTTAATTGATTGTTCTCGATCCCCTGCGTTGTTGATTCCTGATTGTTCTGGTGAAGTGTTTGGATCAACTTCATCTGAGCTTTCTTTGCTTCCTACATGCGGGTTGCTTGACAGTTTATTAAAAGACACGACGTCTAAATCAACCACCGCCACTGAACTGATTTCAGTACTAATTTCCTTCACCTCAGAATTTGGTTTGATATTGACACTGTTAGTAGTGCTATTCATCTCTTCAGATGTCTCTCTTTTCTCTTCATTTTTTTCTTTATTTTTCTTCACTTCTTTTTTTATTTTTTTCTTTAGTTTCTTCAGCTCTTTTATCAATTGAGTATTTTCTTCCTCCAAGTCATCATTTTGAACCTCTTCAATAACGTCAAAAGGAAGAAGAGGGTTGATTTTGGTTATTTGAGTGGTAGAAAAATGTTTAGCATTATGGAGCTTGATACTTTGTAAGCGATAGCAAATTGTATAGGTTGAGAATCGGCATTTCGGGCCCAATACTTGCACTAACTTAAATACTTTCATCTACTCCAACCTCTTCAAGTCCTTTACCTTATAAGAAATTGCCGTTTGGAATATTGCTAAATGTTTTCTTGTTAAATACCCATCCACCTTTTTGAGGATTGCGGCAATGTGTTTGAAGGGCTCATAATGGAAATAGGAACCAAAATTCACAGCCGCACGGCCTTTGGTGATTTAAGCTGATCTTTCATCTCTTCGGTGAAGATGAAAAGCTCAATTTCATAGAAGTTGAAGGGCCTTTCAAGTATAATATCAAAATGCTACAATAATTTGTGAAAGCGAAAGTTCCGACAAATTTCATCAAAGTAGACGTGTTTTTTGTTGAAATGAGAACGCACCTGATTTCCATTCACTTATCCACTCCCTTACAATGGATTGTGGTGCCAAGATTTGGCTTTAATTTTTGTGGTGTGTGCTTTTTACGGTGAGTGAAACAGGCATTCACTCCACCACTTGGATGTCCCCTTAGCTATCAGTGGAATGACTAGCTAATGAGATCTGAAAGAGCACTTCTAATGACATGTTGGTGCAGCCGACGTATTTTGTATCTTTGCTTGAATCAAAGATAAAAAAGACAAACCAAAAATCACTGTTGAGGGCTATCTGTTTGAAAGGAGAGCATTCTTAGCATTCTTCCATCTTCATGTGCAATGCTAGCAAAACAACCACAAGATAAGGTATAAATGATCATATATAAATATATTCTGGTGGTTGAAGGCCGGGTAAGACTAAAGTAATATTCAAAACATCGAACAGTTATATAGTATTAGCTGAGCTTGAAGAAATTTAGCTTTAGTCTATCACATTTGAGTATGATGTTGAGGAGAACAAGTTTGTTGAAAAAACCTACTTTGAAAAAGATTTTGCTGAGAACTGAAATCAAAAGATGGAACCATACTCGAGTTATTGGAATTGATTTAGGTACCACAAATTCCGCCGTTGCTATAATGGAAGGTAAAGTACCTAAAATTTTAGAAGACGAAAATGGTAACAGGACCACTCCTTCTTTAGTTGCACTCAATTCTAGATCTCCAGAAATATTGATTGGTAGTGCTGCCAAAAGGCAAGCAGTTGTCAATCCTGAAAACACTTTGTTCGCCACAAAAAGATTGATAGGGAGAAGATTTGATGATGAGGAAGTTCAAAGGGATTTGACGAATGTTCCGTATAAAATTGTCACACATGCCAATGGTGATGCATGGATTGAAGTACTTGGTAAAACATATTCTCCCGCTCAAATCGGTGGATTCATATTAGCCAGAATGAAGGAAATAGCCGAAAACTGTTTGAATACAAAAATAAAACATGCTGTTGTTACGGTTCCTGCTTATTTCAATGATTCACAACGCCAGGCTACCAAAAACGCAGGTAAATTAGTGGGATTGAATGTTTTGAGAGTCATCAATGAACCAACAGCTGCTGCCTTAGCCTATGGCTTGGATAAGAAAGGTGATGGAATAGTTGCTGTTTACGATTTAGGAGGTGGTACTTTTGACATTTCTATCCTTGATATAGAAGATGGCGTTTTTGAAGTTTTGGCCACGAATGGTAACACACATTTGGGAGGAGAAGATTTTGATATCTTATTGTTGAATGATATAATCAACAAATTCGAGCTTGAGAGCAAAATTGATTTATCAAGCGACAGATTGGCTATTCAGCGGATTAGAGAAGCAGCCGAAAAAGCTAAAATTGAGTTGTCGCATGTCAAAAAGACAACGATTGATTTACCGTTCATTCATGAGTCGAGCCATTTGAGGTACGAAATTACGGAAGATGAATTGGACTCTATGTCACTCCATCTTATAGAGAAAACCATCAATCCAGTTAAAAAAGCATTGAAAGATGCTGGTATAACTAAAGAAGAGGTCGATGAAATTATTTTAGTTGGAGGTATGACTCGAATGCCAAAAGTCGTGAAGACTGTTGAATCAGTATTCAATAAAAAACCAAGCAATGCCGTTAACCCAGACGAAGCAGTTGCATTGGGTGCTGCAATTCAAGGCGCTGTTTTATCAGGTCAGGTAAAGGATGTTCTTTTACTCGATGTCACCCCACTCTCGTTGGGTATTGAAACGTTAGGTGGAATATTCTCACCACTTATTCCGAGAAACACTGTCGTTCCCACTAAGAAGACTCAAGTTTTTTCAACTGCAGTTGATAATCAAACAGGGGTTGAGATTCGTGTTTACCAAGGTGAAAGGTCTTTAGTTTCAAACAACATTTTGATAGGAAATTTCAAATTGAGCGGAATACCTCCAGCTGCCAAAGGTGTCCCTCAAATTGAAGTTTCATTCGACATAGATGCTGACGGGATAATAAATGTCAGTGCTAAAGACAAGATTTCTGGTAAAGATAGCTCCATCAAAGTTGTTGCATCGTCGGGATTATCGGAAGATGAAATCAAAAAGATTATAAAAGATAGTCAAGAATTCAAAGAAAGCGATGCAAAGAAAAAAAATGCATTGGAGAATGCGACAAGAGCTGAGATTGTGTGTACTGATACAGAAACTGCATTTGAGCAGTTCGATAATCTCGTCGATGATTCAGATAAACTGGCAGTATTACAAAAGGTAAGTGCCTTAAGACAATTGATTGAAGATGTTAGAAATGATAAAATTGTTGATAGCACTGTTTTGGGCGATAAAGCCAATGAGATTCTGAAACTTGGAATGGAAGTTTTCAAATCCGTTGCTCTCAAACAACAAAAGCAAAAAAAGAATTAAGAAATTTTGATTTTCATTCATTAATTTATTTTTGAGTTTCTGGACCTTCATTTAAAACGATTTCCGTGATGTTGCATACGACTGTATATAGTAATGATTATGATGAACCATTCATTATTTTACATTGTAACCTTCACTACGATAAAGTTAAATCTAATTTACACTCACATTCAATTATATGACTAATCCGTATCCATTCTATCCTCAGCAGGTTCTTCCTCGGTTTTGACTTCCTCTTCCTCTTTAACTTCTTCCTTTTCATCTTCATCCTTGTCATCTTTATCCCTATTGTTAGAAACACTGTCTAATTTGTCTAACCATTGTTGCACGTTTTCGTCATCATATAAAATAAAAGGAGTTTCTTTTCCCACGACTGATACAGAAGTGTTTTTGAAATTCAACTCTCTATCTTGTGGCAAGGTGTCTCTCAAAGCGTTCAATGCGTGTACGATCAATTCTTCTTTGGTAGCATCACCAAAAATATCCAAGTTTCTTTCAAGATAAGTTCTAGCGGCCTGTGATCTAGCACCAATAGCAGCACCGAAATATTCCAAAACAGATCCTGAAGGCTGGAATTCAAATAAATGTGACCCAGTCTCATCATAACCTCCAACTAGTAAACCAACACCATATGGTCTCGAACCATAAGATTGAGTATTCTGCTGCGCTTTATCAGCAATCAAGTAGACGGCTTTTTGAGTTGGGATCGGTCTATTATATATCATTTTTGAAGACATAGCTTGTTGACGTAAATAATTTGATAAAACTCTGGCATCAGGCGCTAAACCCGCCAAAGCAATTCCCAAATGACTGTCAATCTTGATTATCTTTTTCTGATAAGAACCCAATTCTTCTGCATTTCTCTTCAAAATATTAGTATAAGTTGGTGAATTTTGCTGTATTGGAACTACTTACTTTTAAGGCGACCAAAACGACGTGATTCTTGGAAACTAAACCAACAGCTGCACTACCTTGTTTGATGGCTTCTAAAGCATATTCAACCTATTTTTTGTCAATACTTGCGGAATACAATAAATAATGGTGCAACAAAAACATACCTGGAACAATCTCCCAGTTGGCGAGTAAGTGACGGAGTCATTATCATAATTATTTCTGAACTAGATCTTGTTAGTACAATTCATACCAAGTTGGCTTTTCTATAATTGTTGATTGTTACGCTGGCTAACAAGTCGACAAACTAAAGAGCAAAGACCTGTGATCAATGAACACAAACACATACCATTCTGGAAGTGATGCAACAATCAATGGTCTATCTTTTGATAAAATGAGTTCGAGTTATTGGTGGCGATTAAAAGAATACATCCAAATATCGAACTTCAAGAATCTCACATCACTACTTTGGAGGTTTGATGGTTTTTCCGGGTAAAATCGACTTTATATCAGAATTCAAGATTTCTCCTTCCCACATCTTTAGTAGCCACTTTGCAACAGAAACTACATACATTAATTATTTCACCAAGTTCAGAACTATCCATACTTTGCATTTATTCATATAAGATATGACCGTAAATCCACTCAATAAAATCATAGGCCTCTCGGTTGTGTTGTCGATGGGTTTTCTACTCGTGATATTAGCTGCAATAAATGGAAGCTGGTTCCCCATAATCATTGGCCTTTTATACGCAATTGCACATCTACCAATCATAATATCCAACGCATATCATCAAGACACATTTGATGAGTTCAACGAGACACAAGGAGGCGTGGTTGAGTTTTGCAAGTTCTTAAGCTCAGGCCTTTTAGTCAGTGGGTTTTCGATGGCTATGATGTTGGGCCACTGCCATATCTTGAGCCGGTTATCAGTTACTCTATGTAGTATAGGTGGGACTTTGATCTATGGTACAATTGTCGTGTTCAGCAGTTACTTTGATACGATTAGCTGATGGATATACTCTGCTGATAAAAGGTACTAATACTACACCAAATTTTATTATATAACTGATTAGTTAACGATTAGTAGCCCCGCGTAATATCGGTTTAGGAAACCGAAACCGAAGCATATGAGAATAGCTTCAAAATTGTGACGCCGACTCAAAAATGCAAAGAAAAGCGAGCTCGCTCCTATGAATCATCACCGAATCAGGAAGTAGACTCACAAAGTATATGATGATGCTAACAGGCATCCTGACTTTTGCAGAGCTTTTCTCCTGATTTATCTTTTTGAAAACAACATAATCACATATCATTTTTCGAGGTCAGACTTCGAACTCTTTAAGGCCTACAAACTCAAGGTGATGTTAACAGTTTTGATACGGCTTGCTTAAATAAACATGTCTTTTAGTGATATCATCAGCAACGACGACCAAGAAATACTAAGGAACACACTGCCTCTATACAGTGCTCCTGAGAAATACAAAGATTCCATTTCATCGATATCAAGATTGACACAGAATCACGCAAGCTCCATCTTGTCAGATTATTTCGCAAAAGATAGCGATAATTTCCAGCAAATATGGCGAACGAATGGTGATGTACCTGAGAAGCCAACTTACTTCTACAACTTATTTCCTAAAAAAGCGACCTCGTTGGATAGTGAGCATCATTCCATGTCTTCTGCAGAGTATGTTCGCTGGATTCCAATCAAATATTTGAAATTTGTTATTCCTGTGTTGTATTTCAACGAGTCGCATAATAAACTAACCGCCAAACTTGTGCCAACAAAAGAAGAAAGAAACATGTGTACAGAGCTAGATGGAGAACAGATTTGGGATAGAACAGGTACATGGACGTGCTTAATGAAGGGACATGATGTTGAACTAACTGATAAAGATAAGTATGGATCAAAGTTTTTCCAAAATTTTTCAGATTTTGTCAAATGGAAAAGTTATATGAAATCTTTGATGAATGAAGCTAAACAAAAAGACGATTTTGCGAATCTCAAAGAGTTGAGGACGGCCTCTGCTGGTTTACGGTTACCTGATTCCGTGGCGGTCGATAGAAAAGATAACTGATTTGACCCATGCTATAAATGAAACATATCTAATAAACATATCAAATAAACATATCAAATAAACATATTATTGGGAGAAATACGGAAATTCAAAATATGCAGCTAACAGGTGTCATATTTATGGCAGGTAGTACTGTGTGGATGCTTGAGATTTGCATTGAATACTTTAGGTTAATTAAATTATGATACATTCAAGGCGATGTTGTAAATTATAACGATCTCTCTTGTTTGTTATTCATCATTCACTATAAAATTTTCAATTGATTGGAGTGTTTCACATGGAGAGATATCACATGGGGCATTGATATGTCAAGTTCCAAACTTATAATAAATCGGAGTTTGTTTTTATCTGATGTCAGATTTTGAAATTCACGACAATTGTGTTGTAGGCTTACTACTGATAAGGTTGTTATCAAATTAGCAGAAGTTTTATCAAGAATAAAGAAACGTAATGGGCATAAAATGGGTATCTCGCTGAATACATATTTACTAGTCTTTGAATATTGATTACTCACAAAAGACCAAAATCAAACAAAATATTAAAATGCCTTGCTGCGATTACATGTAGTAATTTTGAGGGCAACCCTTCTCAGATGTAAAATTTAATTGAGTGGGAATATGTTCAGCGAGTTTATATTAAGCGTCAGCAGGATCTGCATATTTATGTCGTTTTCATGTAACCTGGCTATATTTTTTATTTATTCTTCTCCCTCACTATCCGGTATACTTTCTTCTTCTTCATCATCATCAGGTACGGATATTTTCTGTTTGAGAGCCAAACCTTTACCAGCATAATGTTGTTTCCTCATTTCCTCAAACTTACTGTGCTTAACATTTTCATCTAACTCATCATGTAAAGGCTTATAGTTTGCGTTATCATCACGGTCGTTATTCACATCAATTCCACGCTCTTTATAGTCTACCTCATCCACAATTATACCACCATTGAGAGATTCAACCTTTTTACCATCTAAATCATGTTCAGATTCACCTAAACTGAAGTTTCCCAAATCATCATCTTCATTATCACTTCTGTAATAGTCATTGCTTGGATCGACAGCTCCTTGATATGGTGTTTTTGGTTCATCGATTTTCATGGTGGCTGATTTGTTGTTCTCAGCTTCTGTTAAATTCTTCTCGTCCCACTTAAGTTCATCGCCAGTTATTTTTGAAGAGTTTGTAGTATCACTTTCCAGTCCATCTGATTTTTTGGACTGAAGCTTATTTCTGATTTTATCTCCTCTCAAATCTTTGTATAATTCTGCGTTTCTTTGAGTGTTAGCTAAAACTTGTTTTCTATCATAGTTTTCTAAAAGTTTCTCTTCATATGATAAGGGTGCGTTTCTCAATATTCCCTTTGGTTTTTCGGATGACATGTCTTCTCGATTTATTTGGTCTTGTGTATAATTGAGTTATTCCGTCCGTTGTTCTTTTATTATATCGTTTCTATTTGATGTTTAGTTGCAATTGCTTCATCATTTTGCCTCTTTATCAGTACTGTTACCCGGCTTTGGAAGAAGCACATAGTTGAATATATCAACATGTCAAGAGCCAGATAAGTCCATCCATCAAGGTGTAAAGCCATTGACAGTAATTGATTTATACGATAAAAGACTACAACTAGAAGGTGCATAAATGTAGCATTATCCCGTTAAAATAGTGAATGCAAATAGTAAATTGAGATGGATATATCTGTAGATATATACTTCATCACATGTCATGATTTAATAGACCTTTTTCTTTTCGTCCAAAGACAATTCACCAGCACCAGCATTGGCAATAATCAATAACCCACCAACAATCGATAAAGTTTGAAAGTACTCATATTTTAAATAATCACGCTGTGAATCATTATAGCCGAACGACCAGTAATGATTCACAATGATGTTATAAGTAGACAATAAAAATACAAGAACAACAGCAGCAAACTTGGCTTTGTAGCCCACAATTATAGAGCCACATGAGATAAAACCAATCAAGATTATAAAAATCTTGGTAAAGGAGTACGATGAGCTTATTGAAAAGCCGATGAAAAGAATAACAAGAAGAACACGACCAGCCAATAAATAGTACTTCTTGTTATCCTTATTGTTAATCATAGGCAATCCAGGCATAGCCAACTGCCTCTTATCTCTGACCAATGAGTCAGACAAGGCTAGGATCAAGCCACCAACGACTGACAAGCTTCTGAAAATAAAGTTCTTATCGAATATTAAGCCATAGAATATTCCTTGGGTTACAACAACAAAAATTAAAGCACCGATAGCATATTCATTCTTTTTTCTCAAAATTAACGCAGTTGATCCAGCTAACATGGCAATTATATTCAAGAATAAAAACACCAAAACAATAACGTATGGAATGTGTTTGTAATTCCACAAGTAGAAAACCTGGTCAGACCACTGAGATATGATTCTCAAAGAGTCTTCGTAGAATGTTGCGACTATCAAGAATCTCCCAATTGCTGGAACGAAAGGCTTGATTGGCCCTGAATAGTCGTCAACAAAGTCCTCAACCTTGTTACTGAATAATTCAAACAGACTCAACAATGAGCCATCATTGCTACCGTGAGTAGGGTTCGAAAAGTTCGTATGTTTGCCTTTGTTGTATTGGGGCATGGATGGGAATTGCGAAGATCCACGGAATGACATTTTGAGGTGAGATGTTATTTTGTATAGATAGTGTTTGATTTGTTTATGAGCGAACCTGAAAAAGAATTTCTCGACGAACTGTGACAAAATTGACCAATAGCAGACTAACGTTAATTGTGTCTATAAATTATGCTCAATCAATTATAGAAACTTCAAACGATATGGATGTTGAGAAGTTACGTCAAATTTGTACTCAGAGGAACTGGAACAGAAGAACTGAATGAATTTGATTTGTCAAGGAATTGAAAATAGCAAATTAATTGATATCACAGATATTCAATTGATTTAACACTTCAAATGATTTGAGACAATGACTTTTGAATGCTCTTTTTTTTTATTGAACAAAAACAGTTGTTCGATAATTGGAAACCAGCTTTCATTTTCACACAAATTAATTGCTGACAAGGACACTCACCCGCGACGCGCACGACCCCTTTCTCAGGGTTTAATGATTACTTAAAGGAGTAATATGCTATCAATTAACGAGTTTACATGGCAAAAAACTACAAATGTTACAACTTCTTCAAAGGGAATCATTTATAGATTGGTAAATGTATGAAAGAACGATTTCAGGAAGACTAGAAGTATTTCAATGAACCTGATGGAACCTTGTCACCTAACTCTTTGATAGCTTCTTGGAAAGCATCTTTGACGGCAGAAGCATCTGTGGATCCAACCTTGGCAGCAACAGAAGATAACTGCAAGTCGTCAAATCTTTCTAATAATAAATCAACATCAGCATCAATATCAGCAGCTTTATCAGCTTGACCGAAATAGCCAGCTTCTTTTGCAGCACCTCTGATGGCTCTCTTGTTCTTCTTTTTAGCATTTTTGGCAGCTTCCTTTGCTTTCTTCGCACTTTCCTTAGATGACTTGGCATTTTGTTCAGCTTCAATTTTGGCCTTTTCTTCAGCAGCTTTCTTAGCAGCAGCTTCTTCAGCAGCTTTTCTGGAGCCGGCTTCTTTTTCCCATTTCTTACGTTCTTTTTCTTTTTTGGCATTGTCTTTAAATAATTTTATTCTTGGATCTTCTGAGTATGCTCTTTCGACTAATTCGATAATACGTCTGTTATCTTCAGTCTTCTTCTTCTTTCTAGCAGCAACATTTTTACGTTCGATGTAACGCTTATGATCACGGTTGGCAGTGTCATCTGGAACATCTTCATCTAAGAATTCAAATGTTCTCCACGAGTCAAAAGTACCCCAGAAAGCATAGAAGGCATCAACAGTTGGCTTGTCTGAATTTATGTCACCTAATTGAGGAACTGGTTGTTTTTTAGAGAAACGAGTTTCAGCAGCAAAAACTGGACCCCAGGCTTCAAAAAAGTCGTATTTAGATTTGGCGTTTGGAGGAAAGACTTCAGCACCTTCATCAACTGAATCATATTGTTGTCTTTTGTTTGAATCTAACATTACTTCGAAAGCTTTTTGGATGATTTTGAAAAACCCATCTTGATCTAATCCACCTTGGGATCCCTTCTTATCTGGATGATGTTTCAAAACTTGTTTTCTGTGAGCTTTTCTGATTTGTTCTTCGTTGGCTCTAAATCTCAATTTGGCTAAACCTAAAACAGCATACAAATCAGCACTTTTCCATTCTCTTGGATCGTGAGCCAATAAGTCAGCGGATTGTTCTTCGTCATCTTCTTCGTCTTCGACTTCTTCAATTGCTTTAACATTAGTTGAAGCTTGAATCTTTTCATATTCTGACCATGTGTGACCTCTAGAAGTTCTAATAGCATGGGCTAAAAAGTGACGACCAACAGGTTCCACGGAACGGCGAGTTGGTTTGGAGTATGATTTAACAGCTTTAAAGCTGGCATCACCATTAGCTGGTAATGAAGGTAAAACAAAAGCCATTCTCTATATTTGTATTTGAACGTAGAGCTCAATTTGATTCCAAATGTTTTCTACTTGTTCCAACCCAAATTTAAGTGAAGCGAAATAAACTGAAAATTTTCAAGTTACCCGAACATAAATTTTTCCTATATGTAATTTATAGCTATACCGATTCACAAGAAATGCTCGCAACATCCACACGATAGATAGGTGAAATACATAACAAATCAAGAATATTTGAAATGAATCAGAAGCAAGATTTGACTGTGTTTAGGGACAACAGTATAATCCCTCAAAGTCTCATAGACACTGAGTTGCACCATACAACAATGATTACACATTGTCAAGGAACATCACCAACATGGCTCGTTACCAATATAATAGAAAACAGCTTATATGGAAGATGTACCTTGAATGTTTCGCACGAAGGATATAAGACAACTCCGAGATGTGAGGTTATAGTGATTTCTTTTCTACAAGAAGAAGAATTGTGGACCAAGAACTTGAAAAAAAATGGAGTCGATATCAGCACGGGAATAACATTCATCGACTCCTTTACAAGACTATTCGAAAAGGTTCACACAGAGCAGGATGTGATAAGGCTCTTCGATCAATTCAAGCAGACAATTCAAAGCATATCTCATAAAAAGAAAATCATTATAGTGGATTCTCCAGACATACTTTTATTTGGAACAACGATAAGCGCTACACTATTGATAGAACAGCTTTCTAAAATAAATAAGCTTGCATCCAATTTGTTTATTGTCACGTCATCAGAGCAAAACTCAATTGATTTAGGTGCCACGAATGAGACGTCTCCAGAGTTCAAAGTGACAGATTTTTTGAGTAGAATGTACCATAGATCTAATTTGAATTTTGCCTTGAGGCCGTTGACCACCGGGAGGGCCAACGATGTTACTGGAACTTTGAGTGTATCTCGGGGAAATCTCCCCTACCATGAAAGTTTGCGTGTTGAAGTCATAGAGAAAGAGTATCTTTATTTCATCACCAAAGAAAATAACGTGAAGTTGTTTTTCAGGTAAAAAAACGACATTTTGCTACTGAATGTAGATGACCGACACACTCAACAAATAAGCAGAAGGCAGGCTTGCCATCTATGATATTGATTTTGATGGCTTATTCAATGCTCATAAATTGATACCGGTGTTGATGTTGACGATAACGCAACCAAAATAAACACGATTTCCGGGTAAGTTGGAATTCATTAGAAATGATCTTGTAGAATTCATAAAATCAAAGAAGCACAAAATAGATCTAAAAATTGATTTTTCTAATCAATCGGCCTAGGACAAGATATCTCAAGTTGTTATGAGTCAAGATTACTTCAACTCTACGGGAGGTGGTAAAAAGAAAGACGTCACAGTTCAAAGTGACGACGGGACTTTAATCGATAGTGAAACGGCCAACCAAAAGCCGGCCAGTGTCATGTATATCCCAGATGAGGGTTTTGAAAATGATTCCATGACGCTTTTTGATGGAGAGGGCCAAGGATCATCTTCAGCTACGGATTTCAGTTCTGCCAAAAAAAGTGGTGGTCGCAAGTCCAACTTGAAAGCGTCTATCCAGCAGTTACAATACAACGAAAATAGAATCAGACTAGATAGGGCTATCAATCAAACCATCGAGGTGCTTTATGAGCTTCAGCACGAGAACAAAGAAAGACCTGTTTTCTATCCCACCAATATTGAAAACAATACCGACACCAATGCTTTGTTGAATAGCACAAAAGCACATTTGGCTTTGGTCAGAAAAAACTCAACTATTTCAGCAAAAGCTGTTTCGAAAAGTAAGTTGGAAACCAATGATGACATCGAATTTATTCCTAATTTCAACGTTTTGAAAATCAATATAAATTTGGGTCATGGCCACGACAATTTTATTGGGAATTTGGATAAAGAAGCGATTGCCTTGTTATTGGAGGAGAAAATCAACCATCAAGTGAAACACTTGCTTTCATTGAAAGATAGAATTGATGATACGTCATCGAAAGTCTTTGTTACGGGTGATTTGAATGCTGGCAAATCAACGTTTTGCAACGCTTTGTTGAAAAGAAAGGTTTTACCTGAAGATCAGCAACCCTGCACCAACGTATTCTGTGAAGTTGTTGACGCAAAGGAGAATAGAGGTGTTGAAGAGGTACATGCTGTTTATATTGGATCAGAGTATGATATAAAAGACGAGAGCACGTACAAGCTTTATAGCTTGAAAGATTTAGAAGATTTAGTTTATGAATCTGATAAATACTCGTTGTTAAAAGTTTATGTTAATGATAAAAGATCTGTCGATCAAAGTTTGTTGAAAAACGGGATCATAGATATCAAATTGATTGATGCTCCAGGTTTGAATATGGATTCATATCAGACCACTCAGGTCTTTTCAACTCAGGAAGAGATTGATTTAGTCGTTTTTGTAGTTAATGCAGAAAATCATTTCACATTATCTGCTAAAGAGTTCATAGCTGCTGCAGCCAATGAAAAAAGGTTTATCTTCATTGTTGTGAACAAGTTTGATAACATCAAAAACAAAGATAGATGTATGTCAAAAATTTTAGACCAAGTCCAAAAATTATCTCCTGATACACACAAAGATGCCAGGGAATTCGTTCATTTCATAAGTTCTAGTGAAGTTCTCGATAACTTACCTGATGGAGGAGACGATGGAGACGATGGAGACGATGTTAATAATGATGATTACAACCCGGACTACTCCAACCCAGATTTCGATCACTTGGAAGCTTCATTAAGGAGATTTGTCTTAGAAAAGAGATCCATCTCGAAATTATCACCTGCCAAAACTTATCTTTTGAAATTGTTAGATGACTTAATGAGATTATCTGAAATCAATGAAAAAATGTACTCACAAGACAAACAAGAAAGAGTCAATGAATTGAATGAAATAACACCACAATACGAAGACACCATGAAAAAGTCACACGATATCAATGAGAAAATCAATAAGGTGATTGAAAACGTCACCACAGATGTTTACAATCACAGTAGAGACAACATTTTGAAAACTATCAATGAAATTGGCGACCACCCTATAGTTCCCTATCAAGGTATTCAGTTTTTGTATGAGTATGCGTTAGAAACACAAAATAGAATGTTTGAAGCAATTTTGACTGCAGTGACGAAAAGTGAAGATTATGCCAAAACTAAAACTTCAGATTGTGTTTCACAAATAAAGGAAATGGGCAAAGACAGCCTAGGTGATGAATTTTTAGCAGACAAGGTTTTCAGAGAAGACTTGATGTTCACTAGGAGACGCGACACGATCAAAAGAAAATTAGATGAGACAATAGCTATTCAGGATTTTTTTGATCCGTCAATCGAAAACTTCATAGTATCCATTGGGTTGCCTGCACATATTCTTCCATCAGCACTTCCATTGCCCAACATTACTGGTTTGATATCGGGTATTCCAACTACATCAACTGAACTTACAAAATGGAGCAGTAATAATTTAGGTCTTGCCACTATTTACTCTTCCACCAAATTAATAACTCTTGGAGCCTGCGTTAGAAAATTTTATGTTGCGACTCAGTATATTTCACCCGGACTTGTCAAAAAGATGGCTATTCCTACTTTAATCAGTATCGGAGCCATCACAATATTATATTTGATTAATGATTTGCCTAATGCATTTGCCAGAAATTTCGCCAGAAAATTGAGGACTCAAATTACTGAGTTGGACTACCCACACATCAATTCAGACAGAATATCAAAAGAATGTAGGGCTGTCTTAAATTTTCCCTACAGACAAGTTATGAATGCATTCCAAACTTCAATTGATAAGAATACGATAAAGAAAGAAAAGCTCTTGAAAAACATCAAAGATGCTAATTTGAGTTTCACCTATTTCAATAGTTTAACGTCGAAGATCAACGAGCAAAAATTGTTTGTCCAAAAAACTGATTTGGAAAGTATCTACACCGTTGATTAATCATTTTATTTCTTTAGACACAATGTATATAGGTCATTTTATGAGTTTTATGAATGTTACACTTAATTTCTCTTAATTTTTTTTTTCAATTAATCACAAAGTTCAATACTCACTTCGAGAACATTTGTATCATATTGTGGATAGATCAAATTGCTATTCAGCTCGCAACCCTCCACTTATCCTGTTCTGATTTTTATGCGAAGTTGGTGCATAGCTAAAACAATATACTCAAACGCAAATGAAAGATGAAAAGCAAACAACCAGAATACAAGTTACGAATTTAAGACTTGAAAACTCTCCACTCCTTATAATATGGAATATCTTTCCCGTTATCCTGTAAAACCATATTTTCAACTTTATAAAAAGAAATCAAATCGCCCACATTAATGTCAGTTTTTTGGTCAAATTTTATTAGGAACACAACCTGGGATTCTTCTGATCTGATGTTTTGGCTTTTGACTAAATACAACACTTCGCTGAATTTCCTGACTTTCATCAATATATCAGTTGGAGCATCTTGTTGATCATTATTCAAAATGGTTGTGTAACTGAAATTAGACGCTTTCAAGCGCAACATCATTCCATAACCGGCTTTCAAAGCTTGTTTGGTTAAGGATTTTCTGCTATGGTTGGTGAATTTGAAATTATTCAAAACCCTCGTAAAAATGGGAAATATATTTTTGTACTTGAAATAATTTTTGAAATGTATACCTTCAACAAAACTGGGTAATTTGAATAATCTGAATCTCCTCTCCTCTTTCGTGAGATGCGGTTTAGCATGCAATTCCAATGCTGGTTCATACCCAAGTAGTTTAATTATAGGTTTGCCAGGGTCTCTTTTCCTCTTTGGTGTTCTTGTAAATAATTCTTGAGGTTGTTCATGAAGTCTTGATAGGCTTGTCATCTTTATTCCATTTAACGAATCACTACGTTCATGATTTTTTCCTCGATGTGCCTTTCCCCTGATTCCATCTTTTTCGTAAGTATCTCGTTTCAACTCTTTGCTTTTTTTTGACTTTCTCTTCTTCGTTGGAGGTTGAAAATTGTCCGGTTCCAAACCAAACACTGGTACGTACGGATTGTGTATTATCTCTCTTGAAGACAATCGTTTATTATTAGAATATCTAGACTTCATGGGTGATAACTCATCAAAAGGACTTTCTTGTATGGGATCATTATTAGCTTCATCATGGTGGCTTTTCAAGCCTATCAAATCTATATCTGGGGTATCTTTGAGCGGTGAACTATCATGAATTGATTCGACCTCTGATTCATCAAAAATTTCTTCGGGTTCCAATGGAGCAGATGTTTTGGTTTTTGATTCGAAATCATGGAATGACCTCCCAATGAGAGAAACTGGTACTTTTGTTTCGCTTAAGTCAGAGCGGGAAGGTTTAGATTTCGTCTTTGTTGACGCTTTGTCACTGAGTTCAGCTATTATCGAGCTTCTTTCTCGTTTGATCCTCTCTAAAAATGTGAGTTTCTTGCTTTTGTTCCACCTGCGATGTTTGTCATTGTAGTCCATCTGTCAATCTCGTTATAGAAAGAAACATACCGTGATTCCTTATTCGAAAATTACAATTTAATATCCAAAAAATAAACGCGTTTAAAAGTTGCAAATTAAGATGACTAAGCGGTTGCACAGTTTTCCGTTTACTTTAACCTACTTATAAAAGTAACTCATCTCATATTATTCTATATAAACAAAAAGTCCCATACCTACTTGATAGTAAATCCAAAACACATACCAAACAACTAACATCTTTCAAAAACTTTATACAAACCCGGCAAATCAGCAATCTGAACAACATCCCTCGATAAATTTCCGGTGGCTAAAAACAGTCTTTTAACTTGTGGAAAGATCACATGTTCTAACATGTCATTTATATAGCTGAGCTTCTTTTCGTGAACAGCATCTAGCTTTTCATCCAGAACTTTACTATTGTCCAACGATTCAGGGAGATAAAGCAACGAAATTTGTCTCATTATTCCATCTAAACACAGTATCTCTTCTTCATAGTTTATTTTGGAACCCAATCTATACAAAAAAAAAGCTAGCTTGGAAAATGGCGGTTCATACCCTTTGATCAACATTGGAATCGAAACTAATGTTGGATTAAGCGCATCAGAGTCATTGAAAGAAATTGAAAAGTATTCCTTATACATATCCTTCATCGATAAGATCGTTGTAAGTATATCATCCATTTTGGGAGCATCCTGTGATAAAACTGAGTTGGAATACAAAGGTTCTAGTATTTCTTTCAAGGATATTTCGTTTTTGAACACAAACGTACCAAAATTACTGAATTCCGCTAAACTGATTTGATAGAAAAATTCATATAAAATGGAAGCATAGTCAATCAAAAATAGCTTGACGTCATGTTGAATAACAGCTAGTCTTCTTTTCTCATCTGCTATGCCTATGTAAGAAGATTTGCTAAAAATATCTGTCAAACTTGCATTCATTCTGGCATCAACTTGTTGTCTTAAGTCCAAAATACTTGACAAATTCACTTGGACTTTTGGTTTATTTACTTGTGTGTAGATTGTTTCCGCTCTTTCATCAATTTGCCCTACCACAGATGTAGAGTCATTTTCGTTGCACACTGATATAGTAGCTGCAGATTGATTCAGATCTTGTTGAGTGTCACCTACTCTCCTCTCTTCATTTTGGTATTTCATATATGTATTTATTTTGCTTTGACTAGCGTCAACTCTAACCAATTTATTTTCTTGCCTTATTTTCTTGGTTATTTGCGGCGCTGTTGTTGACTGGCTTTCGTACTCTACTTCATCACGATTTCTTTTTGACTGTAACTGATTAAGTAATACACTTTGAGTCTTGAAAGTTCTTGATGTGTCCACACTTGATAGAACTTTATGGATACCAACGGTGATGATTTCGATTATTTCATCTTCATGCAAAAATCTTACTTCTCTCTTTGTAGGATGCACATTCACGTCGACGTTTTGTGGTTTGATTTCCAAACTCAAATATACAAAAGGCAGATTGCCCTTAGGTAAAAAAAATTGATATGCTGAAAATATTGATCTTTTCAATGGCTCACAAGTAACCAAACGATTATTAATGAAAAATACCGGCTGTGTTCTCTTTTTATTTGCATGATTTGAATTTGTCACGGACCCTCTCACTCTTATTAACCCATATTCATCATTTTGGGGTAGTTCAAAGTCCAACAACTCATTAGCTATGCCCGACCCAAAAACCACTCTTATTCTCTCTTTTAACGTTAAATTGTTTCTTACCGTCAATGCATGATGCGTCTCTCCAAATTTTTTACAACTAAAGCCAACCCCTTCCGTGTGAATTGAGTATCTGCCAACAACATCCAAAATTTTGGAGAACTCTTCTGTTTTCGATTTGAGAGATTTCAATCTTGAAGGAACATTATAAAATAAATCCTCCACAATGATTTGGGTACCATCTTTCCCAGCAACTGGTTTAGGCTCGGCGGTATCTTTTATACTACCAGGAACCAACTTTCCATCAGAATAAAACGCCTTATAAGCAACAGGTTCAGATTTTGTTTTAGTTATAACTGAAAAATGGGCAATGTGCGATATACTAGCTAGTGCTTCTCCTCTAAACCCGTATGTTGCAATCGTAGATAAATCCTCGTATGTTTTCAACTTGGAAGTGGTAAACCGTTCGCAGAGAAGTGCTAGATCATCTTTGTGTATACCAGATCCATTATCGGTAATTTGGAGCAATTTCATCCCGCCATCCTTAACTAGGATATCAATCATCGTGGCGCCCGCGTCTATTGAATTTTCGACCATTTCTTTCAAAGCGTTTGCAGGAGCAATGATAATTTCTCCAGCTGCAATCATGTTGACCACTGATGTTGCCAATGCCTTTATCCTGGGAACCGCATCCTCTATATGGGACATTCTTTCGGCGAACTATATCTAGTTTTGCACATCATAGTCTAAACCTCTTTTGATCAAGTAAAATAGTTGAAATAGATACACCAAATCGCGAAACCTACGAACCCGGGTAATCTGTTTTCAACCTCTTTTTTTCAAGTGTTTTAGTTGTAGCGGCTGAATAAAAGATACTTCTTTATTATTACTTATTATTACTTTGAAGACGTTTACATAATGTTTATATGATTGGTTCTTTATAAGAAGGCAACCAAAAAATGGCGTTTTTGTATCTTTTTTTTGTGATTATTTCAACATAAAATTTCCGACCGGTGCAATAAAAATTATTTGCGACTGCCTCACTTTGCAATACAATCAGCGTCGCTTTTGATAAAACTTCACTCAATTGGAGATACTATTAAAGATGGAATTTTGATGAGGCATCAAGTTATATGTGATCCTAAAGCGGAATGCCTCGTTTATTACAAAAATAGTACCTGAATGGCCATTATATGGGCATGTAGGATGGGGGCGTTACGAGCCTCGCCACTGGAGAAGGTATAGACTCACTACTTTTTCCAACGTAGGCAAATGTTTCCAACTCTCAAGCTACTTATTTTGTTACCAAAATGCTCAACTTTTCAGGTAATGCTACCAAGAAGAGGAATATCAACTTAGGAAATAAGTCCCATAAGCAAAGTCAATTGCTGTATGTTGAACAGATTCGAATACAAAGAGAGAAAAGAGAATTGGCAAGGAGAGAAGAACAGTATGCAGAAATCCTTCAATCGCACATAAGAAGCTATCTTGATTTAAGAAAGGAGAAGAGTTACTTCTCAATCCATTGGAGCGATATAGAAGATATTGACAAAAAAGTATATGCATTTTGCTTCTTTTTCAATTCTCTGATACCCTCGCAGCTGATAGAACAAAATTTGGCAAACGTCTGTTTGTTGAGCCAAATTTTGGATAACAGCATCTATGCTATTTCAGACCACACGCTTGCGAAAACTGTTCAAGTTTTGATTAAATCATTGTACAAAACAAAGGCTGATATAAGAAGTTTAGTTTTCTTGAATAAATTAGTGTCGAATATTCAGAAAGTTTACAACTATAATCAAGAACTCAATTACACAAACTTGATTGAAGTATTGACAAATGTTATCAGCAATCTTCAATTACACAGCATACCAATTCCTAGTTTGTATATACCACTTATACTATCATTAAGTGAATCCAGTCTCCTGCAGTTTGCAAGATTTTTGTCAACTCCCGGAATTCATCGATACTTGAGTCAAAGTGGTAACAATCTTTCATTGCCTATATCACATATCAAGAATCATTTGGAAGAGTTAACAACCACAGAGAGAATTAATTTACTATCCAATTTACTATATATGTTTCCTGTCGTCAATCAGTCAAATGTCACTGGGATAATAGATATTGTGTGTTCAATTGGGCCTGCTATTTCAGTTGCCACAAATCTTTCCAATTCTCGAAAGCTGAGAATTTGTATAACTGATGAACAGGCATTGAGCCTAGAAAAATTGTTCACTAGGGAAACCACGTCTGCTTTCTTCTCTTTTTTCAAGTCTAATCAAAGCCTCAGATATGAAATTGGAAGGTTCTATTTAACTTTGATAGTATTGTCTCCATTCAACAAAAATAGATTGTTTACCTACATTACACTTCAATCTGACTTTGATTTTCTTGTCGATTCAATTGGTGGAAGTTCAATATACAACCGTGTTTCAATTAATAAAAATGAAGTGTTTAGGATTGACGATGATGATTTTTGGTATAACTTATTGATTTTAGAGGAATTGAGTTCTTACTGGCTATTTATAAGTGACAATATAGATAAGTTTTTGTCTTTTTTTGGGGCTAAAAATGACCAAGAAAAATTTGATAAATTTTTGAGATTTTTGAAAAATCTCTCTTTCAATTTGCTTTCTAATGATCCAAAGCTATTCGAGTCTAAATTACAAAAAAATATATTCAACACAAGTAATAAACTTTTGAACCAGCTATATTTCAAGAACTTGTATTTGGGTTTCGTACCCAAAGATTTTTGGATTATTATAGATGATATAAATGTGGAGAACTTATCTCCATATCTCGAATCTTCCACATCATCAACCTTCGCAAGTGTTTATACCAATGTTAATCTGGAATCAGATTCTGAATCCGAATCTGATACGGAAGAAAAAGAACTCAGTGACAGTGATGATGAGGATGACAATTTTTATGGCAGACCCAAAATTCCATCTTCTCACCAGATAACTTTGAGAGTTCTTCAAACTCATCCATTTTTGATACCCTTCAGAACCAGACTTTCTATACTTCAATCTTTGATAAGTAACTCTCAAAATCACGGTGATTTTCCCATACAGCAAAAATTGACAGCTTCTATATCCAGATCGCATATCTTGATAGATGCGTTCAATCAATTTTATGAGTTGGGATCGAAATTTACTCTACCCTTGAGTATTACGTTTGTAAGTGAAGAGGGCGGGGTTGAAGTGGGCATTGATGGAGGTGGAATAACAAAAGAGTTTTTGACATCCATTTGTAACGAAGTTTTATCTGTGGCGTCGACGCCTAATGCCAATGATGAGAATATTTCTATTGATACCGATGACAATCCTAAGTTACTAGGCAGAAAATTGTTCGAGGAGACTAATAGTCATGTGATTTTCCCTAATAGAACCATTGGCTTAAAATTAATGAAGAGATTAGATATGCCAGAGATGCAGCAACTACTCAAATATCTCAAGTTTTTTGGAATGATTGTTGGAAGGTGCATTTTTCTGTCGGTTTTGATTGATTACAAGCTAGCAGTGTTTTTTTTGGGGAAATTCAGAAACAAAAGTTCCATTGATGACTTAATGAGATTCGACATAGAGCTTTATAAAAATTTGATGAGCATTGTTGATATGGATGGAATACAACTTGCTGAGTTAGACTTAAACTTCACTATTGATGAAAAGGTTGATGGTATTGTACATCTGTTTGAGTTAATACCGGGAGGTAAAGGTATCAAGGTTGATACAGGTAATAAGCTCAATTATATTCATGAGGTGGGAAATTTCATACTAAACAAATCATTGAACTGTCAAACGAAAGCTTTTATGGAGGGGCTTTTTGAGGTTGTACCAGTGAACTGGTTGTTGATGTTTGATGCTCACGAATTGCAAATGCTAATATCAGGAGAGAACAATGATGTTGATATCGAGGATTGGAGGAAAAATACTGAATACGGAGGATATTTCGAAAATGATTCAACAATCAAATTGTTCTGGGAAGTTGTTAAAGAGTTCGATCCTTCCGATAGATGTAAACTAATCAAGTTTGTGACTTCTGTGGGAAGAGCACCTCTTTTAGGTTTCGGTGCTTTACATCCCAAGTTTGGTATTAGGAATAGTGGTTCTGATGTCGATAGATTACCAACTGCATCCACATGTGTCAATCTTTTCAAACTACCTGACTATAATAACAAGGAATTGATAAGGCAAAAAATCTTGTATGCCATCAATATGGATGCCGGTTTCGAGTTGTCCTAGGTCATGAGAATCAGCTAAAATTATCACCTACAAATCATTTTACGACAAAATAAATGGATCGGGTGAATAAAATAGCCCTTTATAATACAGATTTACATATCTAACGCAATTGATATCCTTTTGACAGCTTTTTGTAAAACGTTAATCCAATAAACCGCGTGCTTGAAATCATTGTCTTCGATGGCCTCTTTCAAACCAGGCAAAGTCTGACCGGCATATCCAGTGTATCTTCCGGATGCGTATATCATATGTTTATACCATGATCTTCCAATCAACCCAGATTGGTGTAAAAAATTTCTTTCAAAGTACTTATATTTTAAGTTGGCTATTTTGATTTTTGTTAGCAATTTGATTTTTTTCCAGATAGTTGAATCCTGTGAATTGTCATATTCAAACTGTAAACCTCTCGAATAGTTGTCATACTCAATAGAAATATCATTGAATCGTTTCAAAGATTTCGAAGTATGATTTATCAAAGCCTGTAATGTCCTTTTCGGATTTTTGTCAAAGGTTTTTTTTTCTGTTAAAGAATTGATACCACCCACTTTCAAACTCCAAAACCCAAATACTCTCCTTGAGTAACTAGTGTAAACACTGGTTATCCCTTTCATGAATGTCGCATCTGAATCAACGTTATCCGTTATGATTTCTTTCTCCAACCAGGAGTGGGGGATATCAGATAATGCTTCTTTGAAGAAACTTGCAATATCAGAACTATAATCTTGAACTTTGAAATCTATTAATTCCCTCTCTGAAAGCCTTATTATTAGCAAACCCAAGTACTTGGACAATACGTTGTGGTATACGAATCCTGGATCAGTTAATCTATCCATCCAAAAAAAGGAATCATAATTGGAGTGGTACTGATAAATTGGATCAGTATCGGAATTTTCAAATCCAATGTCAAAAGATGGTATACCCAAGTGCTGCAAAAATGCACAATAATCTGAGCCACTACCCAAAATGTCTATTTTTTCATTCTTTTCCTCTTTATAATGATCGTATAGTGATCCGCCTCCTGGATAAGATATTAACTTGGCAGTTTCTCTCAATAAATTATGTAATAAAGGGGATGCACTCAAATGAAGATGTGTCCCTGTTACTGATGCATCAAGGTTGAAGTAGGCAATGACTTTTTTCTGTAGTAAAAGTGACATATCCTCCGCAAACTCTGTAGAACCCACTAAACCAGGTTCTTCTGCATCCCAAGAAGCAAAAACTATACTTCTCAAAGGCTTCCAGCCTTTTTTTTGCAATTCGTTCAAACCTCTGATAACCTCTAACATTGAAGCAGACCCAGAGTTAGGGTCACCAGCACCACCTTTTATCCAAGCATCGCGATGATTACCAATAATAATTGCTTCATCTTTCAAGATACCTTCTATTTCACCCAAAACATTCCAAATTGGTGTAATATTATATATTTGATCGTTGAATAAATTCAATTTATACATTTTTGAGGGACCAATATTGTAATCAAAGCCAGGAAGAGCACCAACCCAGTCATTTCCCAAGTCAGCAGCTTTCAATCCGATTCCATTCAACTTTGCCAAAATAGGGGTGACTTCTCGGTAACTTATTGGTAAACTTGGAATCATAGGAGTAGAGTGATGGGGATCTACTCTTTCAACACCATCAAGGGAGGCATAACCTGGAGTAGTTGGATCACCCGGTGCTGAGCTAAGATACATCACTGAGCCTCTTTGGACTGATGATTCATGTCTAGCAGGTCCATTGGGATATTGCTCAAATCCATTGGCTGGTGTTAGCTCACCATCATCACCGGGATCAGAATATATCAAAACACCAATTGCTCCGTGCTCCTGAGCAAATTTGACTTTCAAGCCCCTGTATATTTCACCATATCTTACGATTGCAATCTTGCCTTCCATGATAACGTTCAAGGAATCCAATTTGTCAAAATCCTGTTTCCTTCCATAATTCGCATAGAAAAATTTGGCTGTGACGTTTCCATTTGCTGAGTACCCATGAAAAGTAGGTATCAAATCATCCCCGAAAGACGTAGTATCATTAAGGATAGAATCCTCTTGCAAAGGTGCCTCATAGGCAACTCTCTGGTTATGATCCAATAATTTCAATGCATGGTCGTTGGGAAAATTCAAGTAGACCTGATATGTTTTGATATAACTCTTCAAGCCAAACTCTTCAAATTTATTTTTGGTGAATTCAACTAAACCATAATTTGTGCCTGCTATATGTGGTTGGGAAGTGTAAATTTCGCTCCAGTTTCTGGCTTGGTTTTCTTCCAATGCTTCCAAATAACCTTCAAAAAGATGTGACTCGCTATATCGTTGCTTCAATATGAACAGGTAATACTCATCACCAAAACTTGACGAGCACACTCTTACAGCTTTCAAAGTGAGATAGATCAAAACACCAAATAAGATTATGGTTATAAATCGTGAGCCAGTTGAGCCCAAACGTCTTTTGATCCTTCTTTTATTGATAATCCTACCAGGTATTAATTGATCCGTTTCCATACTGATGTCTAAACAAAACGAGCAGCCTTTCCACTGCAGCTATCACTATTTTCTTTTTTGAATGTGAACCTTAAAAATTGGATCAAACAAATAACAGTTCAAGCAGTTCTTCAAGGAGTGCTAAAAAATTTATGGATTAAATTGGTGGAGTCGTTCAAGGAGATAAGATAGGCAACTATATTCTGAATTAGGAAAGCGCACCTAATATGTGCACTATGATTAATTTCTGTACTTGAAGTTTTCTTGCGACTGAACAGTCCACTATTAGTCTGCGATCAATATATATTCCTATACAAAATACATGCAGACACATTGATGAGAGATATGAGAAAGGAGCTCGTATTATAGAATACTTCCATCTCTCGAAAAAAACTTTTTTTTCAGATAAAAAAGCTCTCTTTTTACAAAACACTGCCATTTTAGTATCCAGCAATTGATAATAGACATTTGTCGTATGTTTATATATTTGTTTTGCTATTCTGAGACAATCGTTCCCTCCTAGATAAATAATTGTGATAGTTCTATCTTCTTGTAGGTGAAAAAGCATATAGTAAAACAAAATCACGTGCGATAAAATCAAAACGCGTATTTAATAAAAGAAGTGTCAGATATTTTGATATCGACATATTTACTCACAATTAGCCCGTTTGAGATATAGAAGTCTGTCTCTTGATCTGATCAAGATGACATCAACAGATAGGATTGATTTGGGGAAAGAGAGCCAGCCTAAACTGAAGAAAGCAAAATTGCAGCCGTCTCAGATCGAGTCTGAAGAAGAATCAGAAGAAGAATCAGGATCAGAGAAAGAGTCAGGATCAGAAGAAGAGTCAGGATCAGAAGAAGAAGAATCAGACGAAGAAAACGAAAATGATGTTACTAAGGGTTTCAAACAGGGAAAGAGTAAGGCTACAACTGAGTACTTACAAAAATACCAGCATTTCATGAACGACTTGAGTCTACAAAAGTCAAAAGCGATGAAGGGAGAAGGTGTCGATATCATACAGAATGGTCTAAAACAAATCGATGCAATATACACAGATGTTGAAGGTGATGGTTTATGCGATACGAAAGTGTTTCTTGAAGATGCTAGAGCTTTTTCATCATTATCTGAGTTTACAGCCACCCACTTTAGACATCTAAAATTTAGCAACTCAGGTGCCAGTTTAGACTTTGAATCGTTTTCACGTAATTTAAAAAGGTTCTGTACTTTTCATAGTGGGCCAAATGATGATAATGATAATATAGAGATTCAGGAAAGGGAGTTCAATGAAACGTACGACAACCTTCAGGACTTCACAGATTTCAATTGGCTAAAACTCGGGACACTATATTATCAAATAAGTAATAAGGCAATCACTACCGATTTTCTTCTTGGACCACTAGAGGTTGAAAAAAAGGTAAGGAGTTTTGAAAAAAGGGTAAACGATATACCTACTGGTGACTCTGTCACGGCTCAACAAGTAAATGCCGATGATATTTCGAGTAAAGGTGACACAAATACTGCGCAAATGGTTAAAAACTGTTTTATGGAATTTCGTGAGAATGCAAATTCTCAGGCTATAAATTTCTTTAAAGCCTTCATAAATCCTCAATCATTTGGTCAATCGGTTGAGAACCTATTTTTTATAAGTTTTTTGATCAGAGACAAGTTTCTAGAAATTTTTTTACAAGATGGGATTCCGTATATTAAAGAATCAAATCAAAGAAAACCTGGTCAAGCGAAGAATAGAAATACAGAGAGCCATCATCACATAGCTAGTTTTGACTATGCTACTTGGGAAAACTTGATCTCTACTTATAATATTGAGAAGAGTTTTCTCAAAAATAGAGAGCAACAAGAAGATAATATGCCTCCTACGGCTTGAGTTTTGGTTTTACACATAAGTTTATTCTTTTTCATGATCAGTTGCGTTAATAGTTTTGGGGTGTATGTACAAGTAATGGGAACTATATTTGATTTTTTTGTTTCGTTTGTAGAATTGGTTCTTTAAATTTTCTCCCAATCCGGAACATTCAACAAATCATTGATGGGCCACTTTCGTAAGGGCATTGTGTTCAAGCTGGTTTTGATCTTTAAAGTTTCGTATATTTCGATACCAGCGGTCGCTATCATGATAGCATTATCGGTGCATAGGTTTGGTGAAGGAAAATGGAATTGAAACTCATTGTACTCCATAAGCCCTTCTGACAATTTCTCTCGTAATCTCAAATTTGCACCCACACCACCTGAGCAAACAAAATCTTTAACTCCTACTATTTTTTCTGGGTGCAATCTGAACAATAATTTTATTTTCGAAACAAGGTGAGTGAACAAGGCTTCCTGTATTTTGTAGGCCATCGCCCTTCTTTTACTCTCACTGACAGAATCTATATCGGAATTGTGATGTTGCTTTAAATAATTGTTCACGACACTTATGAAGGGAGTAAAAGAATAAGCAATCAAATCAATCCTGTCTCTTTTGTTACCCAAAGGCTGTGGGACGATGAAGTCATCGAGTGATTCAATTGGTCCCAGATTGATAAACTCCTCCATTTCTTTTCCTAGCATGTTCCCTCTCATACCTATAGCTCGGGCACATTTATCCAATGAGTCACCACAAGCAATATCTAAAGTTTCAAGTAGAATCTCATGTTCCGTCAAACTTTTCGATAACACGACTATTGTGTGGCCACCACTTACAAGCAAACTCAAAAATGGGTAGTTGGGGCTTGAAAAGTTGTTAGAAATCCTTGGTATCAATAGATGTCCTAACATATGATGAACACCAATCATTGGCTTTCCCCAAGCCAAAGCCAACCCTTTTGCTAGCTCCAATCCCATAGTAAGTGAACCTACCATTCCTGGACCTCTGGTGACGCAAATCAAGTCAGGTGGATTTGAAATTGATAATCCATGATTAGAACAGATTTTTTCGACCAAAGGAGCAAGGTTTTGTTGATGGTGGTGATGAGCGTTCATCGGAACAACGCCTCCTGCCTCCCTGGAGTCTAAAGTGGTCTTCATGTGTGCAAGTATCTTGGGCTGTTCATTTGGATCATACCTATCTATCAAAGCCACACACGAATCATCGCATGAAGACTCTATGGCCAAAACTTTATATGATCTTCTCGTACCTATTTGAAACTGCTTGCTTCTGAAACCACCATATGGAGCAAATCTTCGTAGCATTTGTGAAACTGCTCATCAATTTAGGTTGTTGTGCGATTTGGAGAGCCAGATCTTTGATCGATGTTATATAACCATCAATATTTACTTTACAAAAAATTTTTGTGTGTTTTGCACACTATAAACCACCTTTAATAAGTCATGAAATTACTGAACAAAAGCTTGTGACTGGCCAAAAGCCTCGCTATGATCGCTGGATTGCCCCCTGAGTGCTGTTCCTTGGAGGAATTTGACAACCACAGGTTTCTCCCGAGATTTGGGAAGCTATTCCAATAGAAGTATGACTCGCAATTTTACGTGCGATAGATATCAAAGCTTTTCTTAAAGTTAGCATTTGCTAACAAAATTTCTCTTCTCGCCCTCAAATGATAACATATTTGGGTTTCGGACCTGGATTGGCTAGAAATGTCTGTTCTGACAAATGTGACCAGCTACGATTACATTTCAGCCATGAGGATCAGTAACATTATGACTAAAATACCTGCGTTTCGTAACGAGATTACAAAAGCTGCCGTAAAAAATCCCAGTACATCACATAGCTGAGAAGAGAGAAACCGGCCAAGCTGTTCTATTCCTCCTTGCCGCTGTCCATCACGAGCCACTTAGCGACTTGTGTGAGATCAACCATCAGCACAATAGAATGAAATTCAGCTGATAACCACCAACCTTTAAAAATGTCGTAGTTTTCGAGCCTACTTCCTATCCCCACAAAAACTGAAACAATAACGCTTTGGTTTGGATTAACAAACGAAGGGAGGTTGATCTTCGAAAGATACAATGAGAAGGATCTCATAATCGCTCATTTTATCACCATTTCATGAAGACCTGGAACAATGCACTGCGTGTAAACCATATACTTGAAATGGTAATTTTGGTCACCTCCAAAATGTTTTTGAACTTGAGGAAAAACAGTTCGGGATTTAATGAAGGTTGTTCAAACCTGATAAATCAAAAAAACTTGGTTGAGGTTGTGAGATCAATACAATTGTGCGGAGTATCATGTTAAATTTATGAATTTCATAACATCTGTCAATTCCACATATTTTATCCAGTTAAATAAAATTCAATATTCACTTAGTTAACATCTGAAAATCGAGTTGGTGTTTTTTTAGCTTTTTTCAGTCACTGATTTTTCAGAGTAAATTCTTTATAGAGACAAAGGTTGTTAACTTTGTCAGCTGATTATGACTGAATCCTATACATTATCATCCATACCATTATCCTATGAACATGAGGCAAGCGTAAACTCAAAGTCCAAAAATATAGCGTCATCACCATCAGATCCAGCGTCTTCTAGTGACTCTGAGTCTATAGGTGAGAACATCTCGCCTTTGTTTCATTGTATGGTAGCTGGTGGTTTTGGGGGTGTTGTCGGTGACTCCACCATGCATTCATTGGACACTGTCAAGACCCGTCAACAAGGGTCACTCAATAATATCAAGTACAAAAATATGATACCTGCCTATTTGACTATTTTCAAAGAAGAAGGTTTGCTAAGAGGGTTGTATGGGGGGTACTTGCCAGCAGTTTTGGGATCTTTTCCTTCGACTGCTTTATTTTTCGGTACCTATGAATACTCGAAAAGGATCATGATCAAAGATTTCAAGATTGATGAAAATGTTAGTTATTTCACTGCTGGTATACTAGGTGACTTGGCTTCAAGTATATTCTATGTACCAAGTGAAGTTTTAAAAACGAGGTTACAATTGCAGGGTAGATACAATAATCCTTATACAAACAGTGGCTATAACTATAAAGGTACTTTCAACGCTTTCAATATGATCATTAAGAACGAAGGCTTCAAAACCTTATTCTTTGGCTATAAACAGACACTATTTAGAGATTTACCATTCAGTGCATTGCAACTAGCCTTTTATGAAAAATTTCGTCAGTATGCGTTGTTGTATCAGGGAAATCAAAACGATTTACCAATTTCATTAGAACTATTAACTGGTGCAGCAGCTGGTGGTTTAGCTGGTACTTTAACCACACCACTTGATGTTATCAAGACTAGAATTCAAACACAAAACCCAACAAACGAATCCATTAACACGACTCCGACAGGTAAGCTCAAGGTTGTTAGCTCACCATCAATAGTGAAGGCTTTGAGTTCGATTTACAAAAACGAGGGTATCGTTGGAATGTTTTCGGGTGTTGGACCAAGATTCATTTGGACTGGTGTTCAAAGTAGTATTATGTTGTTATTATACCAAGTTTCTTTGAAGAAGTTAGACTCAATTTTGGAAGAGAACAAAAAATTGAAATAGAAGGAATATATAAGCGCATCCGAAAGAAAGCGAAGCACACAGAAGAACAAGAAAAGATAGAACAGAACTTTGTTTTCACATTATTTATTGACTTGGTCTTGAAACCTACCATAGAAAATCATACCAAGATGATAGACAAAGAGATGGGGCACTCTCATGTAAATATGCACACGAAGCAATGCCCTCAATTAATGACAATAGTTGAGAATCTTAGTTGTCTGTAGACCGTATCACTACCACATTACCATGTAATTGGCAATTGAACCATTAACCTTTGCTTTCAGTCGTAGTGTTGATGTGTAAAGGGTTGACTATACGTCATGCTGAAATATACGCCACTCAATTCCTATATTTACGCCAGATACTGAGTTGAATAATCAACCCTTGCGTGCCTCAGCTAAATAACAAGGCTGTACAACACTGTTTTATGCACGAAAATGCTAACAAATCTCGTTTTATTCAATGACGTCCTTCTTTCTCTTGATATAAAGACAGCATTAAATATGTTCAACTGAAAGATACAAAATTTTGTCGACCGATTGATCATATATTATCACTCTTTTGACTTCTAGCACACTCAAGTGTTCAGTGGAAATTTCTCTCGAAAAAAGCTTATTCGGCCTATAAACTGACATTTGGGCCGTATCAGATCCTCCCTCCAAAAGAAAGCATGAGCCAAATACCGCCTTCATCCAGAGACTCAGAGTATTCTGTATCGGGACTATATCAGTATTATAATGATAGTAGGACCACTATAGATACAGTTGAAAATGGCAATCATAGCAGTATTCCCAAAATTCAAATAGATTCGGTCCAGTATCAGTACCACGATGGTGAGAATATCTCAATTCATGTTGTTCCACCTCGCACACCAATCTCAGACAAGTCGGACAGATTGTCAGCTGTAACAAGAGACTCGCCCAATTCAGTCGTCAGTTCACATTCTTTATATTCCAGTGGTAATGTTTCAACGGATGATGAGATCAAAGATTTGAATAACGATAGAGGTTTGCATAAGAGGAAATCATTCCGAAGTTTATTCAAAAGTAAACCAAAATCATCCAAAGAAGTGTTCAATAGTTCAAATGTTTACACTAACGACACCAACGCCAAATTGAATGATTTTTTATTGAACGAATACTATTTGAAATCTGAGGTGTTGAACTATAGAGAAATATGTGAATATTACATATTCAATGACTTGATTGACAATATTTTCTGTACCAAAAAGTTTAACAATATCAACAACAACTTCTTCAAGAACGATAGTGACAAGTATGCTGGAATCCTTTTTAATTATCTTAGTCAAAGTGAACTTGAATCTGGAAATGAAATTTTTAAGCTTTCCAATAACTTCAAAATCTTCCCCATAAATAACAACCTCATTTTCAATACTTTGCAGAAAACTGTGAAAGAATTCTTGACATTGAAGGAGATCCTATCAGATTACAATGACCAAGAAAAAAATCTTAATTTTTTGAAATCAACTAATAGTAAAGATTTCCAAGCGTTGAATCACTTAGCAAATAACTCAAATTTTGTAATACCCCTTGCCTTATCTGTTTATGGTAATTGGTTACTCACATTCAATGCTGACACCCAATTATATGACCATAATGAAAAAAGTCTCTCTTCACCCTACTTTGACGGTGCATTTGACCCTGACGCATCTATGGAAAACTCAACTAAAAATGAAAATTACAATAACGAGCAGATAATCAATTACTTCCGAAAATCCATCAGATTGTCATTAGTGTTGATGCGCTTGAAGGATCTCGCATTTTTTGACAAATTCACAGCTATGGATACTGATAAAGGGAACGAATTTTTCAACAGTGAAGAGGTGTATGTTTTAGACAGATTCTTGAACAAAGACAACACGATCTCGTTGGGTATTTCATTGAATGCCATCGGTGAATATTTTCAAGTAAAGGCACACACAAATATAGCGGTAAATATATGGGAAATCAATGGTCACCTCACAAGAGATGTTGAGTCTTGTTCAATGGCTATATGGGGGCTTAGTGATGGGTTTGGTTTCGGCAACAAAAAACATATTCATGGTAAGAGAAAGAAATTTCTTGTAAAACGAAGGATTGCTCGTTTGTACAGAAATATGATTGAGAATGGTGGGAAAGAGGATTATGGTTCATCTTGGGTTTGGAAAGAGAAGTATGATTAGTTGTTTGACTATTTAGCGTAATATAATGTTGATAATGTGCTTCTTATGTAGCTGGTAGAGACACGGGTGTGTTGCAGATTATTTTAGTTGCAAATTGAATCAAATTTCAAATTTGAACAATAGACGCGTCATATCTAAACACCCATACACATACACACACACACACGCAAAGAGATAGAGTGGAGGACAGATATCAAATAAACATTTATAAAAACAAAGAAAAATTAGTATAGGAAAGAGAGAAAGATGGAAAAAAACAGCCTCAAATGCATATTAAGTCCAGATGAGAGGACATTTGATGGCTCTTATGTTGAGTGGTTTGGTAACTAAAACCTTTCAGCAACCAATAAATATATCCAAAGACATTTTCAGCAAGCTAGATGCGCAGTCAAATCTGCTAACAAACTATTCAATTACAACATACGAAACTCTCATAGAAGTATCCGATTGGTGTGCACTATCGTACTGCGTGACAAATCTAATAACACTAGATGTAACTAATACTTCGCCTTCAATCACTCCAACAAAATACCTATCGAGTTCAAACGATTGTCTGACATTGGACTTTTGTCGTGAGGGCAAAGGCATTCTGATTATCGAAGTTTTCAATCCATCCTCTATCACAGAAGCCAACAAGACCACATGGAGCACAGCTGCAAGCTTATCAGGTAGTGGGCTTATAGCTATCGATCATCCAAATGAAAAAATCGTTGTTGCCTTCCGTGGTTCTACAACTGTACAAGATCTCGTTACAGATATGGAAAGTGAAATGGTGTATTACAACGGACCGTTGCAGTGTTCCAGAAATTCATCATTATTGCAATTTCTGTCGACTATTAGTTGTGATGGGTGTATGGTTCACGAAGGGATACAGCAGACCGTTAACTCGCTAATACCTCTTCTCGTCCCTAAAATTGCTGAAATAAGCTCGTACTTCCCAGACTTCGAACTCATTCTATTGGGACATTCCTTGGGAGGGTCAATTGCGACTTTGTTTGGGACTGAAGTTATGTGTAGTGAAGAATTATCTAGCATAAAAAAAATCAAGGTCTACAATGTCGCTGGGTTGAGAATCGGCAATGAAGGACTAACAGAGTTCATTGATGAAATTTTTCAAACTCAGCTGAATTTAAGGAGCATCGTTGAGAATGGTGATATAAATGAGCCCGTTGACGCCTTGTATACAAGAATTGTGCACAAAGACGATCTAATACCTCTACTACCAGCATATCCAACTCAAATCAGTAATGGTGAAGTACCATATGCCGACAGCGGTGGGATAGAATTTTTCATTAACAAAATCAAATTACCTCACTTCAAAAATATCACGGAGTTGCTCGATTCCGATAGTCATGAAAACGATTTGATCAGAGATGAGATTACGAGTCTTGAGCTAAACGAAGCAATCGTGAGCTTTAAAAATCTAACCGGCGACTTGAAAGACTTAGCACTCGACAATGAGTTTGTTTACAATCACGTTAACTACTTTTTACCTTTATATGGGTGCAATTCATCAACTTCAATCGTTAACTTGATATTAGATATCGAGGATGTTATTGGATGAATTTGCCAAAAAGCTTGTAGCATTGGGTTATAGTTGGCATATTATATACGACCAAAATTATACGGATTATATAACTGCTATTACGTTAATATATACGAAGCGATTATGTTACTTCCACAAATTTAAGGTTCAGCGTTTGGTAAATCGTTTGATCTTGACATTAAATTGTCGTATAATCCAGTGGTCAAAATGGTCCTTCAGTACATCTTTACCCTTAGTTCAGTTTTTTGCAGCCTTGTACGTGAAATTCAATAGTCTATCGAATAACCTGTGAAAGTCTCTCTTGACTAGTAGGATGGATTCCCGTGTTCCTTCATATGAGTTGGGGTTTGTCAAAAATTACCTAATAGTTTCTGTTTTATGTCTCATTTGACTCTGGCACTCCATATTTCTACGCCGCAGGTGCCGAGTGCCGTGATAGAGTATTACATATGTCTAGTGCGATGTCGGAATCGAGTCCGGAGGGGGATTGTGTTCCGGGTATACTAAGTTTGAACTTTGACACATGATTTGTAGCTGATCAATCGTCAGATATATCACGGCCACGGGCTGTGCATGTAGTGTCGCATTGTCACTTTGTGACGTGAATTTTGGCTTTTAAGCTTATTTATATGGTCACCTCGTAATTCCCGTATCTACTCGTATATACACAGGAGTGAGACACGAGACATCGCCGCATTTGTAAACGTCGTTACGATTAATTTTTCACAAAACTCCAGAATTTTGCTTTTAGGTTGTTCATAAGAGTGAATTATGAGCTGATCGCCATTTTTTTAAGGCTAAAACAACAATATGATATGTTTTCCTGCTAGACTTGATCTATGCATTCAGGTTTTTTTTAAGAGCAATATAGAGGAAGAAACAGTACAGATCATTAACAATCATTGCTCTTATTTACTTAAGCCGCACTAGCCGACTCACCTGCTTTTCAAACCTTTCGAGCCAAATTTTATTTAACCGGATAAATATTCTCCGTTTCTGCAGATTTGCCCACCACTTGTCTGCATATTTGGTCTTTTACCCCCACCAAAAAGGACACAACAAAAGTCGGTTACGCCCTCGGTAACCCTCGTATTACTTTACTAATCGTCCCAAAACCCTTGGTTTATTTACGATCGAATGTCACATATGCAAACCAACGCAACCAGCCACTTGAGCCGCCTGCACTATTGCTTGAAAATTAAATTACGCGGAACCTTTAAATACGACATTTTACGATGGTTTGATGGAGAAATACAGAAATATACGGATTACTAGTTAAACAACCGATAGGATTTATTGATTGTTGAATTGGTTTGATTAAATTATGTTATTTTATGCTCTAAGAAATTATTAATATATAATAATTAAGTTAAAATTTATTTTCAAAATAATCATATATATCTCACTAGATATGCTTTTTTTTGAAAGAGAATTTATGAAAGAAAAACCCGGTTTCAAATTTGCATGATTATCATATAACATTTGTGGTTTTATTGGGTTATTAATTTCTTTTATTTAATTGTTTATTTATTTATTACTATAATATCGTGTGTTTAATCTCGTTCCTCACTATCAATATCAAAAGGTTCAAGGAGTTGGTGTTTCGGTTGTTTCTTATTTATTACCACTTTTCAGCACGAAAAAATTCGTCGCCTCATAATACGTTTACAAAATGGATATATTCAATTCAGCTTTGAAGAACCCATTGCCTCCGGTCCACAAAAAGCCCATAGCCAACAAAAAGAACAGCAGAAGAAGACACAAAAATTCTCACCTAGGTTGTGGTACCTGCAAAAAGAGAAGAATCAAATGTGATGAGAATTTGCCTTGCTGTTACAACTGCTTGAAGGGAAAGCTAGACTGTGCCTACTTAAATCTTGATTCGAATTCAAGGAATGCCTTGAGAATGGCTCAATACAATCAGAGTTTGAGATATCAAATACCTGGGAGCTTGAACGAAAAACTATCGAGTTCTGATTTACAACTGATATCGTCACAGTCTCAGCCCCCCATCCTGCCACAATCACAGTCACAACAACTTCAACAAGAGCAGCAAGAGCACTATTCCACCACTTCAACCTCCAGTTCAAAGATTGAGTTACCTCCCATCGCTGAAATAGTGAATAGCAGTTTGAATTTAGACGTCCAACTACCAAAATTATCTACCTCCTATTCTATTCCGATACCACACATACTTCAGCAACCGCAAAACCATGATTTCAATCACAGTGCCTCTACGTTAACGTCCATGATCACAATACCAAATATAAATAACATAAATAACATTCCAGCGTCAATCAACATTCCAAATATAAATAAGATAAGCAGTATCAATTACTCTCTGCTGCTGCAGATGATGATGCCACTGCCCCAGTCCGCCTACCCACTACACTCTGATAGAGGGCATTACAACTTGATTCGTAAGGATTAATTTCATAGAAATACAGCTACATATATGTGTTTGATATCTCGATGGTAACTATTGCCCTACTGGTATCAATCTACACGTGAAAACTCGTAGATACTTGCTACAATGCCATTACGTAAACCAAACGGCGATGTTTACTAATTTGAAGTGCGATGCGATCTGTTACGTAATAGATTGTTTATCACACGTACAACAAGAAGATCTCGTGTCATAGCCCCCAGTATTACTCTTACAAATCGAGATCAAATTTCTTCTTGAAACGATAATATACAGATCACGTTGATAATACTTTGAATGCCGGAAAGATCTTTGGATTGTCAAAAGTGTTCTCGAATCTCGACTATGTCTTATTTCTCAAAGACGTCAAAGTTAAACGTCCAGGCATCCGTTGACCAGTAGCGCGGTAGTTCGACTTGATCCTGTGTGGGAATTGGGCTCTGTGAATCAATTGCCAGGTTGTGCCAGAGGAAAGCCCCGTCATTTGCGTGTTTCAAAACTCTGGGATTTGAGTGCTTCGTTTTGGTTTCTTTCAGGTGTCATATTGCAGATGCAACGAGCCAAAGCTCAGCCAGTTGACAATACACATCGAAGGGCAAATGTATAGAAGGCTTTCTTGTCCCCGTCTCTCTATGGGAGAACACCAGCTTTGCTGGAAGGGCACTTCCACACTCCCAATAACGTACAAAAGCAACGTCACGACTAAGTCAACTTTATACAGTCGATTCTACAAATTCAGGTACAAATAATATGTTAGCACTAGTACGGCACTAAACCAAGTTGCAATACTAATACAACACTAGCAGAGTACTAAGTCCTGCTTGCGGACTATCAGAGGTTCTGATTAATGGTGGAAGTTCGTACACCATTTGTAAAGTGCCTGGCCATGTTGGAACCCCAAAGCCATCAATAGCACATATAAAATCCAGCAAAAGCGGATGTTTTCATGTAGCGCGCTACTCTGGACTTTTTTGTTTTGGCTCGATTACAATAAATAAATCGTGTTACCCTGTCTTAAGTTGAGCGTCAATATAATAAAAAATATAATTATGTCCCCTTGTTTAATTTAATTATTATTATAGATAGAAATTGATGGCGTTTAAATCCACATCGATTAATTTTAAGCTACATCTTCTCAAATAAACCTGCTAGCTATTGCTTATCAACACTAGTTTTCTTGCTATACATTAACATCTATTTGAGTAGAATCATATCATTGTTGCCACTTCATTTCAGAATAACAAGAATTCAAACATTGTTTTATTTTGCTGAGTTAGGTCGTCGTCATTGCATTCATCCGTCATAACAGTCAATTATACAAGGCAAACAAGAAAACAGCTAGAATCTCAATAACATAGAACCACACAGAAACGCAGACACTCAAACATGTCAGATCTAATATCATTGCTTAATGATCCTGTGTACTTCGAAAAAAACTACCAATCATTGAGAAGCACGATAGTCCAACATATCAACAGTCAACAAACCAAAATCAACCTTTTGCAAAATGAATTGATAACCTCAAAAACCGCCAACAAAGCTTTCAAACAAGCTTTGTCTGAAATAGGAACAGTGGTGATATCTGTCGCTATGGGTGATTTATCCAAGAAAGCTGAAATTCATACGGTCGAATCTGATCCAGAAATTTTAAAGGTTAAAATCACGATTAACACTATGATGGACCAATTGCAAACTTTCGCTACAGAAGTAACGAAAGTCGCAACGGAAGTGGCAAATGGTGAATTGGGTGGTCAAGCAAAATATGAAGGATCTGTTGGTATTTGGAGGTCTTTGACTGACAATGTCAACATCATGGCTTTGAATTTAACAAATCAAGTGAGAGAAATCGCTGATGTCACCAGAGCTGTAGCTCAAGGTGACTTGTCAAGAAAGATTAACGTCCATGCTCAAGGTGAAATATTGCAGTTACAAGGCACGATAAATACTATGGTTGACCAATTAAGGACTTTTGCATTTGAGGTACTGAAAGTTGCCAGAGATGTTGGTGTGTTAGGTATTTTAGGTGGTCAAGCTAGGATTGAAAATGTGGAAGGTATATGGAAAGAACTTACTGATAATGTAAATGCTATGGCTTTGAATTTGACAACCCAAGTGAGAAATATTGCAAATGTTACGACTGCTGTCGCAAAAGGGGATTTATCCAAAAAAGTTACTGCTAATTGTAAAGGTGAGATTTTGAACTTGAAATTAACTATAAATCAAATGGTGGATAGATTGCAAAATTTCGCGTTAGAGGTGACCACTTTATCCCGTGAAGTAGGTACTCTAGGTATATTGGGAGGTCAAGCTAATGTTCAGGACGTAGAAGGTGCTTGGAAAGCTGTTACGGAAAACGTTAATTTGATGGCAACAAACTTAACGAATCAAGTCAGATCAATTGCGACAGTGACTACAGCTGTTGCTCATGGTGATTTGTCTCAAAAAATTGAAGTTCATGCCCAAGGGGAAATTTTGCAGTTGAAAAACACAATCAATAAGATGGTGGACTCTCTTCAACTTTTTGCTAGTGAAGTTTCAAAAGTTGCAAGAGATGTCGGTATCAATGGTAAATTGGGTATCCAGGCGCAAGTTGCAGATGTGGACGGTCTTTGGAAGGAAATCACTTCCAATGTCAATACAATGGCTTCAAATTTGACATCTCAAGTCAGAGCATTTGCACAAATTACAGCCGCTGCAACTGACGGTGATTTCACGAGATTCATCACTGTGGAAGCGCTGGGTGAAATGGATGCGTTGAAAACTAAAATCAATCAAATGGTTTTAAACTTACGTGAATCGATCCAAAGGAATACTGCAGCAAGAGAAGCTGCTGAGTTGGCAAATAGTGCAAAATCAGAATTTTTGGCCAATATGTCCCACGAAATTCGTACCCCTTTAAATGGTATTATTGGTATGACTCAACTATCATTAGAGACTGAGTTAACTCAGTACCAAAGAGAGATGTTATCAATTGTTCATAATTTAGCCAACTCACTATTGACTATTATCGATGATATTTTGGATATTTCTAAAATTGAAGCCAATAGAATGACTGTTGAACAAATTGACTTTAGTGTACGTGGTACTGTTTTTGGAGCGTTGAAAACTTTGGCTGTGAAAGCCATTGAAAAGTCTTTAGATCTTAATTATCAATGTGATTCTTCTTTCCCTGATAATTTGATTGGGGATTCATTCAGATTAAGACAAGTTATATTAAATTTAGCAGGTAACGCTATTAAATTCACGAAGCAAGGTAAAGTTTCTGTGAGCGTCAAAAAGTCTGATAGAAAAGCCCGTAATTCCCATGAACTTTTGTTGGAATTCTGTGTTAGCGATACTGGGATTGGTATTGAGAAAGACAAGTTAGGGTTAATCTTTGACACTTTTTGCCAGGCAGATGGTTCAACTACAAGAAAATTTGGTGGTACTGGTTTAGGTTTATCTATATCGAAACAGCTCATTCAATTGATGGGTGGTGAAATTTGGGTTACTTCGAACTATGGTCAAGGTTCTGACTTTCATTTCACCATTTCGGTCGCTCCTTCAACAACGGAATTGGCTAGACAGACTGATTCTTTATTACCCTTCAAATCCCATAAGATTCTTTTTATTTCAACAGAGCATACCAACCAAGAATTGGATGCTTTATCTTCAAATGTTCGCGGTTTAGGTTTGGATCCAATAATCGTGTTTGGCGTAGAGCAAGCAGATTTGGCTGAACCGGTGACTTACGATATAATCATCATAGATTCATTAGAAACTGCTGAGAGTTTAAGATTGTTACCTGAGGTTAAATACATACCTTTAGTATTGTTACACCATTCCATCCCTGAATTGAACATGAGAATATGCATTGATTTGGGTATCTCTGCTTACGGAAATACACCATGCACAATTGATGATTTAGCTAGTACAATAATTCCCGCATTAGAATCAAGATCGATTGCTCAGCATTCAGACGAATCTATCCAATACAAGATTTTATTGGCTGAAGATAACTTGGTTAATCAAAAATTGGCTGTTAAGATATTGGAAAAACAAGGACATTTGGTTGAAGTTGTCGAGAATGGATTAGAGGCATTTGAAGCTGTAAAGAAGATAAAGTATGATGTTGTTTTGATGGATGTTCAGATGCCTGTTATGGGTGGTTTTGAGGCAACTGCTAAAATCAGAGAATGGGAGAGAAAATCCAACCCAATTGACTCGTTGAGCTTCAGAACTCCAATTATTGCGTTGACTGCCCATGCTATGTTGGGTGATAGAGAAAGATGTATGAGGGCCCAAATGGACGAGTACTTATCAAAGCCTTTGAAACCCAAATTACTCGTTCAAACCATTAGCAAATGTATACACAACATCAATCAGCTAAAAGAGTTGTCCAAAAACAACAATAGATCAACATCCGATTTTGCAAAGAACTTGAAAAAGCATTCCTCCATAACAAAGAGTCTGAATGAAAAGGATAAAAAATTGATTTTACAGATCTCAAACTCTACATCGCCTGAAAATCAAACATCTTCAACTTGTCTGACACCAAATTTGCAAGAAATTTCAATAATCGATCACTCACCAAGTCTCAGAAAATCAAACTCGAATGATTCTTTGACTAGACCTGGAAAGTTATCTGTTAGCACAAGGTCAATAACAGATACCGTATTAATTAGGTCACCATCAGCTCCTTCCTCAGATATGGACATCGACTTATGTCCTACCAGTCCATCGAAGAGAAAGTTCAATCTCGATAGTGATTTTGAATGAATAAAGGAAAAACATTCGGAAGAAACAGTATTAATGAAGGCGTTTGTTGTATTTGGGTGTACTAAAAAAAATTCATTTTTATCTTTCATGTCATTTTGTCTATTTATCTGTTTTTTTTATAAAAATTCATTTCTTTTTTCATTTTACTTTTCCTTTACAAGAATGGAATTAATTTTTGAACAATACATTACGGTCGCACTGTCACTTGTTACTTTTAGCTATTTCTGTCATTATTATTATCACTATTTATAACTATTATTATCACTATTATCATTATTATTATATGATTGTTATTATTACTATTAAATCTTTTTCAAATCTATAGTATTCGTTTGATTTTTGACGTTTTGTGTTTTATTTTCGTTTTGTGAGGAATGAATTGTTGCTAATTCAATAATTCGATCAATTGAAAAATTCAAAGGTGGTGCTTTATTTTATAAATTTATAAAACTATTCTGCAATCTAGTTGTATATTATCATTCTTCTCCCTTTATCGATTATCCCGCTACAACTGTAACACGTACATTATCTTTCACCTTGCCATTGTTTTGATTGAATTTGAATTTGAATAGTAGTTATTGGCACAAGTTGATTCAATTTCTATTCAATATTATGGTTTTCACCAGACAGTTTCATCCCATTTTTGCAATTCACCTGCCTGTAGAACAACATCTTTTTGAGCCTTCTTTCTCATATAAAAAATAGGACAATCTTTATTAGAACATAAGACCTCTTGGTGCAAGGAGCCTTGGCACCTTTGACACTCAGTCCACAATCTCGAAAACTTGTCCTCAAGGTAATTCATTTGGCCCAAAGCTTCTTGATATAATTCTGGGGCCTTTTCTATACAATTATCACAAAGGGCCCCTTTATTATTTGATTTCAATGGAGTTCTACAGCTTCTGCAAAGCTCAGACTTTTTTGCAAACCTCATCAATCCTCCTGTCTTTGGAGTTGCCATTTTGACTGTTCTTGTATGTGCACCATTTAATAACTCTTTTGCTTTTCGTTCCCCTAAAATTGGTTCAAAAATCCTCATTAAGGGATTAGCTAGTTGATTATCAAGATAATATTTAGTATCAATTGGAAGTGAATGCTCCAAAACATACAATGGATCTTCAGACTTTTCATAATTTTTATCACCAGCGGTTTTGATAATCACATAAGCGACTCTGTCACCTAACGTGGGTGCACTACCAGCATCTCTTTTTCTCATTCTTTCGGCCAATTCAACGTGTGCTTGCTTAGCAGCATAATCCTGTCTTGACAATGCTTTAGTTATCACCAATTGAGACAAATCAACTCTATTTTGCAACAAATCTGCTATTGTTTGTTTAACAAAATTTTCAGCTTTCTTAACATCTCGATCTTCCAAAATGTACTCCAAAATTTTAGTGATGACATTTTGAACTAATCTGCAATTGTCTCTTCTAACAGTTTCTATACCTTTTGTGTCCATTTTATCAAATTTGTCCGGTCTTGTCCAATACAAGCCAGCATATCTTTTCTTGTTGATCAATAGATACGGGAAATAAACCTTTTCGAATTCCAACTTTATAGGATCTTTGAATTTTGTGGATACGTATTCCGCAGCTTCCTCTCCTAGTTTCATACATGTTTCTAGGTCTTCGTGGCCAAATTTAACCATAACTGAATCGGTATCACCATAAATTACTTGAGCATCATACTTGTAACCATTTTTAATGGAGTAATAATCCTGAACTTCAGTTTTCGTTTTCTCGATCATTTCTCTGCCAAACGCTGTAACAGATGAGGATATGGCTAGACAAGGCAATTTCCCAATAGTCGCTCCAGTGAAACCATACACAGAGTTAGCAGAGATTTTCAAAGCCAACTGTCTACCGTTCAAAACATCCCTTTTGAAAGGATCTGTTTCTTTCTTCAAATCGTTCTTAGCCTTTTTTCTAGCTGTTAATAACTCATTCAAAATCGTTGGCAAAATTCCGTTTCTCTTCTCGGCTTTGACAAAACAATCTCCATTTGGTGTTAATGTGTAATCTTTTCCTTCTGTTAGTTTATAGAGCTCAATCGCTTGTCTATTCAAAAGAGTTGTATAACACAAATTGTGTGCCATCATAATCGAAGGATACAAGGAGCTGAAATCTAGAGTTGAAATAGGAACATCATAATAACCTCTTATGGGCTCAATAACTGTCGCACCTTCGTATTCTTCATTAGACCCTTCACTCTTCATGTTTGGTATGACTATATCATCTTCAAGGCATTTTCTAAATAATTGTGAGATAACTTTAATTTGTTGACCTCTACTCAATAAATATGAGAAGGGAACTCCAGTAACTCTGGCCATCTCAGTATAATTAACGAGACACATCAATTTTTCCAACAATCTCAAAGGTAAGTACGCATCTTTTAAACAATACACGGCCAATCTTCTCCTCGTTTCAGCAGTACCATTTTGCAAGTCTGTGATGATAGAGTGTTGAACGTCTTCTTTCTGCTCACCCAAAAAATGTGCTGAAACTGAATTCAAGGTATATGATCTTAATTTGTACTCTCTTTGAATGAACTGCAACAAATCCAATTGCATTCTACCATCTATATTGATTACCTTGGATTCACGCGTACCATAAGCCCTAGAACTAAAAACCGAATCCTTAGCTTCATTTTTGACATTTTTGAGTCTTCCAAAATAGGCAAATTCTTGCCTGTTAAGAGTTTTTGCTCTATCCAACAAATACGGCAAATCGAAATTTGCAGAATTGTAACCTATAATCACATCAGGATCCACTTTCACTATAAATTCTTTCCAGGCAACTAACATATTGTCTTCCCTTTCGTGTTCGAAAATTTGAGAGCCAACAATAGGAGCGCATGATTTGACAGTGAAAACGTTTCTCACGAAAGGTTTACTTTCACCATATCTCGAAACCACATTTGCGATTTGAATGACGGGATCTTTATCAGCTTCAGGGAAGATACCTTTTCTTCCAGCGCATTCAATATCAAATGATAAAATTCTCAAAGGGGCCATTTTCAACCATTCCCCTTCAGATTGATGAGATACTAAATCCTTATAGCTTATAGTACATTCTATTTGACAGGTTGAAACCTTCATCGACTCATCAACCAACCTATATTTACCTTTTGGTAAAGTAATCCAACTCATACCTGTGATCTTGCAGTCTACCATCAATCGCAATAGGAAGTTAATATTATCGTAGGTGATGTTTTGTTGAGGGAACAAATTCTCAAACTGCACTTCACCTCTTTCGAAACCTGTTCTAACTTTAGGAATACTTTTGGCGTTGTCCACAATAACTTTTAAAAAAGCAGTTTTGGTGTTGTTGTTGAAACCCCATATAGATTCTTTATTCGCAATCTCCACAGAATATATATCCTGAAAGGACCCCTTCAAATATGTTGTGAATCTATCTAAGTGTTCCCTTCTAAAATTACGTGGAGCAGGAACATAGAGATAATGCAAAAATCCGGTAACGTTACATAAAACTGAATAGCCTTCCTCTGTAATCCCAAAAAACCTGGCTCCTGTTTTACCACCAATACTGCTTTCTTCAGCATCTAACTGTTGAAAGGTCACATCATGGGAGAATGAGTCAAAATCTGCAGGTAGCAATGGCCTATCCCATTTTTGGTCTTCTGAAGACTCGCTTGATTTGGATTGTGTCATAATCAACAACTCCTTCTCGAATTCAGAAGGTTCCTGTTGCAGATTGGGCAATTTGGATTTAAAGCTGGAGTTATTGCCGTAATCTTGTGACATTCTAGTCAACTGAGAGGAGAGTGGTTCAGCGTCTATCGTTTGAGAGGCCACTGGTAACGAATGAGCGCCTTCATGATGATCGTGCGAGTGGTCTGCACCTTTGAGACTTTTATTTTCCACTTCAAGATCCTCTATAGAAATAGATCTGGGTCTTTTGGTCAGGGACATTTTTTCTAGATAGAAGAACGATGACTCTATCAACTTTCTCTAGAATTGATGTAGATGAGCTTCATCTTGATGATAAAGATCAAGACGCGAAATTTGATGGTGTGAAGACGCGTTTAAATTTCAAGGGGATTACCCGGTGCAATGCTGCAATACGCTTAGCAAATGGTATATACTCATTGGTTATAGCTCCTAACTACTAATTTACACTCAATCAAGTTCACTAAAAAGATGTAATAATACTCCTATTATGATACGAGAAAATCTACCGTTTGGACTTTTTTGGGGGGTTTTGCGTCAACATTTGGGCTTGTTGGAGAATAAGTGCAAATTAAACTATACAACTGAAAGAGTATTCATGATTTTTCTATTGAAGAAAAGTAGCACGCCCCAACTCAAATATTCCGGGTAGAGTTAGTACTAAGCGAAGCCATTTCGCAACGCTCAAATGTGCGAGCCAAAGAAATTGGCGCTCAAAACAAACGATAAAAGTAACGTGTGAAAAGATGAATTTATATCATTTATATAAATTAACGTTTCTATGGCTTAGAATTAATGCAGAACTATGGTATAAACAGAAAACAACAAATAAGGAAACCAACAAATCAACTCGCTATAGCAGCTTATTTAGCTATTAGCAGCAAACAAAAAAGGCTATCATATCAAGTTCATTCCCCTCAATCTTTCACAATTTGGCATACGCATATTTTCCGCCTTGCTCAACTTTGTTTCATCGATGAAGAACCAGCCATGAGCATCGTCAATTAAATCATTTTTGTAGATCTGCTCTTTGGAGCACTTACTCCTGACATCTTGAATATACATATTCTCTATTTTCAAATCAAAGTTTTTCAACTGGCTATCATTATATTTGTCCACCGCTGATTTTGAAATGAAATATTTGATGTTGTGATGAGGTGTTGTTCTTGGAATATTGTAGTTCCTTGAGCTTTCAAAAGAGTACAGTGGCACTGTATTTGACAGCGAAAAGAAATTGGAGATAATAGGAACTAATATGAATAGAAATATAGGTAACATCTGTTTGAACATCGCGAAATAAGATGACTCTTCTGGCTGTTGACGGCGAGCATGTGCGTGAGCATGTGCACGGGGTTGTTGGAAGAAAGGGTGACCACCAGCTGGACCACCGAACGAAAATCCGTTTGAACCAAAGGTGAAGGTATGAGCACCTCCATTGAGATCATTTCCAAAAAACATGTTGAATATATCGTTTTCAAAACCCCTGGGCATGCCACCGTTTGCATTCATACCAGCGAAAGGATTCCGCTGAAATTCTTCATTATTGTTATCGTTAGCGAATCCGCTGAATCTGGAGTCAGGGTCTGCGCCTGTTTGATCATAGATTTTCTTCTTTGATGGATCACCCAAAACTTCGAAGGCCTTATTTATTATCTTAAACGCTTCTGACGACCTGGGATGGGGGTTTTTGTCAGGATGTAACTTGATAGCTAGTTTCCTGTAAGACTTCTTGATCTCTGTGTCCGACGCACTTTTCTCAACCTCCAACACCTTATAGTAATCAGAGCTTTTATACGACAACACCTTCAAGACAATTTTTTCTTGATCTGCTGTATGTGAGGATGACATTCCTTAGCTATAATTATCTAATTGACCGATGGATGTTTGATCTCAGACAATTTTGGCGAACTTCAGAGATTGCTGTTGTTTGATGGATGCTATCTGGCCTCATCTAATGAATATCATAGAACAATTTTCATTTTCGATAATGTTCCCTTCATAATCAAATGCTCAAATAATTAATTCACGACGTGTGCAAACCAGGTCTGATCAGACAGAGTAAAAAAGGGGCGAGCTGGGAATTGAACCCAGGGCCACTCGCATATTTAGTGATTGTCTTCTTGTTAAAGAAGTCGCCCAAAGCGAGTATCATACCACTAGACCACACGCCCAATATTTGATTTTAATGTGATCAGCAGACAATATATAAGGTGGTATCCTAAACAGCTCTCTTCACTTTTCTGGACCGCAGTCCATCTGTTCAAATTCCTGTCCAGACAGACCTACAACGCCTTCTTTCAATTGTTATCTGTTCGTTGCGCAGTAAATTGTGGGGTGGCCACTCTGGAGGGAAGTGAGCACAGTGTTGAGTGCCTATACGTAGCGTCGTTAGTGAGTTATTGGGGTTGGCTTCAATGTCTCCATCCCGTATTTCGTGGGCAACGAAACAGTACCAAGACCGGAGCCAGCGAAACAGCGAAACCCCGTGGGATTGTGAAGGTTCAGGCAACGTGCAATATGTTAACTCCAGGAACTTCTTCCAGGCCATGGTCAGTCTGGGGCATGCTGGCTTCATGCCCCTCTTATCAAGGGTTTTGCGCTTACCCTCAGCGGGCTTGGCTATCGGAAATAACTTTCTCTTTCGTATTTTTGAAATTCTTCGGTCGGACACTGGAGTTAGCTAGAGGAAGGGAAGCTGGAGCTGATCCACTTGTTCGAACGCGTTCGATTGCCCAGCTACAGGCCAAAGGGGCATGAGAAGTGATCCTGGAGACGAGTCAGAAACATGGAGGTTTCTCCATTGCCGGTTTCGAGCCCGCGCTGAAATTTTTCCAGGGCGAAAATTCTGGATCTTTTTCGCTTTGACTAATAAATCGCGCGCGAGATCAAAAGAGATTTTCCAGCCTAATTTCGAGGTATATCGAGCTTCCTTTTAGCGACGACGTTGGAGTAACAGCGGATAGAGTGATTTCGTAATGGGAGAAGAGGCCAAACCATCTGAAGGGAAGTGAAGGGTCGGTCTGGCTCAAAAAACATGATTATATCACCAAGTGACGGATACCTGGTACATCGGGAGTACGTTCTGGGTAGATGCCGAGCCCGAGTCCGAGCCGTTCTTCATCACGAACATTACGTTAGCACTGACAAACTACGTTTTTTGTAACCGCATATAATGAATGCTGCTAATATACAAAATGTATAAGGTGCAAAGCTAATTCCAACCATGAAACTCCACCACAAGTTGTTCGAAATTGTAACCTAAATCAGTCTGGTCCGAGATCATATGTAGAAGGAGGAAAGTATGACTTAAAGGGCCCACTCGATCTTGGTGTCAGCAATATCAGTCAACTTCTTCGTGGGAGCTAGAACTCAATAGCACAGTTGATGCATCTATTGTCAGCAACTAACGACTCTATCAGATTCCTCCATTTGTAATTTGTAAGCGAGGAACCCGTAGCACTCAACTAACAGACAACCCAGAGATTGCTCATGGAAGATGCGATTGCTTGTTGCCAATTGCTGGGGCCTCCACAAACACACAGTCGCAACAGTTCCCCAGCAAGCGAGCTGTTTCTTTCCCAATTATTGACTAATATTATCGAAGAACCCTTTGAGTGTCAGCCGATATCGAGAGAAGCGCTGGATTCGAGCCTGTTCCATGGAGAACTATTTGCAACATGAAGAACCTTATACAGTAGCAAAACTGTGCGCAGCAACCGTATCCCATATACAACATCCAACAATCTCACTCGGCTCATGGCATAGGACATCTCAAGAAAAACGCATGCTATATGTATACATGGAGCAAAATACCTGCAACACTTGTGAATCATTGACTCATTCGCATTACTACCTAGCTCATCTTTTACACCATAAAGTCGTTGTTGCACACTACCTCATGCCACTAGCTATATATCGACTGCTGCATCATCTGATAATTTATTGTTATCTGTTGCAAGATATGGTGCTTATATATCTATTGTATTGTCTTATTAATTGTAGTCGTACTCGTATTGCGCAAAAGAAAAGCCGCATCCACCAAATCCAATCCGGTGAGTCTGCATATATCTGCTTCTAACCGCACATCTTGTCGGGCGAACCCCCCGTTTAGGCTATAAAATTGAAGCGTCAAAAAAACCCACAAAACTTCTCGGTCCGATTACAAATTAAACAAAAATATATAAGAAGAGCTAATCTGTCAAAAAAATTTAGTTTCCAGAAGTATTGCAAAAAAGAACATTTCAAACACAAAAGAGATGCAAAGCAACCAGAATATCAGTATCTCTGATACGTATACACTAGCCGCCAAAGTCAAGACCAAGTTGACGTCTGAGGCATTGAGAGCCGATACCAATTTGCTCAGATTGGTTACACAAGCCAACTTATTGGATCATTTGATCGATTGTATCTCTAGTTCTGCAAACACCATAGATGAGTCTGCTGCTGCTGCACAGCAGCAGCACCACCACTCCAATGTGGGCCTGCCTAAGATGAAGTCCAAGATTACTACAATTGAAGAAGAGGATGAAGAGGCCCATGTGAAGTTCAATCTCCCATCTCCACCACAGCATTCTCGCACGGTTGTACGCGAAATCCGCACGAAGAGCACGCCAATCGACTTGGATGAGGATGAAGATACTGAAGAATACGATTATGACAATGAGTATGATTTTGAGGAGGAGATTATCTACCATTCTATATACTCAAGCTCCTCAGACACCGAAACAGACTCGGAGGATGTTTCTGAATCGGAGGATTACTATTTTGATGACGAGGGGGAAGATGAAGATACCAGAAGAGGTCAGTTGCAAAGGGAAATGGACTTGACAGACATGCATCCTGTCAAGAGATTCAAATCATTGCCCTCGTTGCATTTAGATCGCGCTGACTTGGATGCTGGTATTGATGTTGAAGTTGAAGAGCTTTCGGACTACACTAGTGATGAAGAAGAGATGGACGGCGAAGTTGAGCTGTACCCCAATTTGATTTACACATCTTCAATTTCGGATGACGAAGATGTGGATGTTGATACGTACGATATCAAACAAGGACCTCACGATGAAGAGATTGAAACAGTCTGTTTCAAGGTGGGAAGATTGTTTATTCAGCGCCCTGGAGAAGAAGTTCCTGTTTGATTGGTATGTTTTATCAATTGATGTTTATGTTTACGATTGATGATTTTGATGCAAAGTTCCATTTTTCCCGATATCAAACTAATTATTAATTATTATGATTCCTCACTGTACATAGAAGCTTGAATCTTATACTTCTCAGTTACTTTTACCTATTTATTCATTCATTTAATTGCTTATTTATTATTTTTTTATTCGTTTATTTGTTCGTTTTTGAACATTAATTTTGGTGTTTTTAACTGCTATTTTGATTTATTCCTTTTTTAATGACTGATGTTTTTTCACGCTGTTTATGTTATCCATGCTGTCACATTTTATTAGTGCTTTGACTTTGTACATAATATAAATTGATCAATTATTTACGGTATTAACTTAATGTATTGAACGTTGACCTACCTGGAATGCTTAAAGTTTTCGGTTGTCGGGTCAAGCTTTATGGCTCGGCCCATAAATCATATTTGTTTCTGGGAGCAGGCTAGATCACAAATAGGACTTAGGTGGGAAACGAATTCCTGTTATCTTTTGTCCTTCACCGATAATATTTAAATCCTTTATTGTCCGAAGTTTCTCTTGGTTTTTAAACACGTAAAAAATCGGTTGTTATTTCAGTTATGTGTATTGTGATGTCTCATGTATTGAGTTATTACCTTCCGAAAAAAAGGATGGTTGAGACGGACTTTCGGATTTAATAGTACAAACGAATCACCTAGAAAGCACGAAATTTAAGATGAGATGCTGCAAATGCTTCTACCGAAAGGTCTATTTTAAATCAACATTTTTGCTTGTCTCAGAAATTGGCAGATCATCAAAAAATATTTGACTAGTAGAGTCACGCATTGTGGTTTTTTCTACGATTGACTCAAGGTACGTACTGTGATCGCACAAAAGTTCTGCATGTTTGATTCTGGATTTGTCTTTTGCAACGATAGTTAATTGATCCATAATTATTTTCAACTATGATAATCGTATCATATTATTTAAGCTTAATTTTGGCTCCATAGATGAATTTGGCACATGAAAAATCATTGACTCTCTTTTTGCCTTTTCTTGAATTGAAAAAGGAGATTCTTTTATTGATCCAGGGAGCTCGATTTCTATGTATTTTTTTTTACCTGAAACCTCCTTCATAATGGCGATCGCATTAGGCATCTAATGAACTTGTAACTTGCAAATTACGAATTTTTCAACCTTTTTTTTCTACCTCTGAGAACATTTGTAATCACACCGTAAAAAAGTCTATTTCGTGTTTGTTTCCCGCAATACAAGAATCGAGAAGCTGAAACAGAAAACTAGCCTGTGTTTTATCAACTGACACCAATTGATAATAATTGTCAGGAGATTGTCAAAATTTACTGGAGTTCATGAAGATCTTAGAGCACACGGTATAGAAATCACAATCCTCTAGAAGAGTTAAGCAACGGCGCGAGTGGTTTAGCGGTAAAATTCGAAGTTGCCATCTTCGAGCCCCCGGTTCG